>JAJOOR010012329.1:0-33585 GCA_036250505.1 Solanum acaule
CACCTCCGCTCACATGCTTCAATACCAACCCCAACTCGGTCCTCATCTGAGGCATCTCCTCATGAATCTCATCCGCAGACTGGTTGTTTGTAGCATGTACAGCAAATATGTTTCTCCCAGTAACCGACCTCCTAGTGCTCCATGCTTTATTGTTGCGAGAGGTCTTCTCCAGTTTTTCTGCAATCTGTGCGTATGTGCACTCACCATATGAACCTCCAACAATAGTATCTAGCACTGCTTTATTGTTGTCATCCTAACCTCGATAGAAATATTCCTTCAGTGACTCATCATCAATACGGTGATTCGGAACACCTCTTAAAAACGCAGTGAATTTGTCCTAAGAGCTACTCACAGGCTCTCCAGGTAATGCCACAAAATTGTTGACCTTATCTTTGTGATTGAGCTTCTTGGACACTAGATAATATCTTGCTAAGAACACATCCCTCAGTTGATCCTATGTGTAGATTGAGTTATAAGGAAGCTCAGTGAACCATACATCAGTATCACCTGTCAGTGATAGAGGGAACACTCGCAACCCGATGACATCCATATCCAAGTCTGGTCGACCTACACAGCTTTTGCAAACTACCCTTAGCTTGGCTATGTGAGCATGTGGGTCCTCCAATGGCGACCCTGAGAACAAGCCCCTCGCTATAAGAATCTACATCAAGCTACTGAGTCAGCAATATTGACGTTGCCCCTATAGTTGTCATGCAGTCGTGGGTCTGGTGGATCCTGCACCCTCAATGCATCTCCCAACAGATTTTCAGCTGGAACCTTGTTGTCTCCACCAACTACCCTCAGAGGTTGCAACTCAACTTCATCACCTAGATTGCCTCTGATAGGATTAACTTGAACTCCTGGATTGTTCATTCTTCGCAAAGTTCGGTTCAACTCTGGATCGTATGGAGTAAGTAGTTCACCCTGGCTCCGTGTACTTGGCATACACTAGAGTTAGAACCTGAGAGAGAC
Source organism: Solanum acaule (assembly GCA_036250505.1). NCBI lineage: Eukaryota > Viridiplantae > Streptophyta > Magnoliopsida > Solanales > Solanaceae > Solanum > Solanum acaule. The sequence continues at coordinate 973 of JAJOOR010012329.1, forward strand.
AAAAACAAAAAGAAAAAGTAAGATTAGGAAATATTTGACTAACGTTCAATAATGTAGTTAAAATAAATCTAAAAGCCAAAATTCCCCGGTAGTGGCGCCAAAATTTGATACGCTCAAATTACACCTCCCTAAAAATGCATAAGCGATCGTTATCAAGTAAAGAACCCAACTTGTAGGTTGAGATCGATCCCACGAGGAAAATAGTTTAGACTTTACTTTAACCAACAATTATATTAAATTAGTCAAATTACTTCCAAAAACAAGTAATTAAAGGAGGGTGGGGGGGTTTGTAAAACAAAATCGTAAGAATTCAATAAGTAATCAGTGAACAAAAGTCAATTTTGGTTGTTATCAAGATGAGAGAATTAACTAGGGTATACGTGTTCCCCACAAGCTCATAACGTAGTAATCCTAGTAATAGCAATACTTTCCTAGTGTACTACATGCAAAGTGATAAGTTAGGTATCTCTAAATCCTTGGTCCGGCATCTAGATAATTTCACCTCGCACCTTGGTCCGGCTACGTGTGTATAATTTACTAACCCTTACCTTTACCTCATATTAGACATAACATCGATGTTTGGCTTAGTTATTACTTCGCACCAATCGACACTTAGCTTATTAGATAGTATCACACTAAATCTATGTTGATATTCTTTTTTGTTGATTACCTCCTTGGTCCGGCAAGTAGCAACAAGGCGAGTTCTAACGTTGGCCACCGTTAAAAAGACTTCGAAACGAAAGAATTATCAATGCATGCAACAACACTATTCAAGAATTACTTAGTTACTATTCATACTTTGTTCATCGCTCATGGTTCCCACAACCCTAGTTATGGTGTTTAGTTACCCATAATCATAAGAACACAATTCATTGTTTTAGATGAAAGAATTATGAACTTACGTAAGAAGAATAATAAACCCAGAAATTCAACTTCTATTGCAACTAAAAAATCTTCAAAACGATCTAGGAAATTAATAATTGCTAAAGTTGCAAGTTAATCTCCCAAGTCAAGAACTAGAATAAAAATAATAATGTTTAACCCCCAAAAATGAGGTTTACATACCCTATTTATAGAAAACAAATCCTAAACTAAAAAGGAAACAAAATAAGGAAATAAAACTGTAGGATGCGTCTCCATTCCACGAGGCTGACCTACGATTCGTAAGTCGAATGACGGTCCGTAGGTCTCTTTCGTGGCTCCATACTTAGCCGATTTGAAATCTTCACAAATCTACCTCTCTCAATCAACTTCCACGAACCAGCAGCACGGTCCGTCAGTGAGACAACGGACCGTCAGTAACCTCCGTCGCTCTATACTCAGATTATTTCAACTCAGGTACTGGAATCACTCCCTTGATCACTTCTACTGAACTGCAGGACGGACCTTAGGTCATTCGACGGTCCGTCAGTCCCCACCGTGGTTCCACACTTGGTCAAATTTCCATAAGCTTCAATCTTGCCATGCCCGGTAATCCCACAACCTTTATCTACGGGGCGTCACTCATCCTACGGTCCGTAGGTGACTCTTTTTCAGCACTTGCCTCAGCTACATTTTCATCTTTTCACGCCTGAGTTTATATCCTGAAATTTCAGCAAAAAAACACATAAAACTAACACAAAAATTCCCTAGACATTCACAAATCTTAAGAGAAACGTATCAATAGTACCAAAAACTCATGGTACATCAAAAGCAGTGAGCATGGCTAGTTTAGCTTGCTTGAGTGTATCCAAGCAACCTTTGTCTAAGGAAATTCAGACCTTAGAGTCTAAGTTCATGCAGTTGGGCATCTCAGAAAAAAGTGGGGTGTTAGCTAGCATTGAAGTGAGGGCCACATTCATTGAGGAGATCAAGGCCAAACAATTTGAGGATAATAATTTGGAGGAGCTTAGAAAGAAAACTGGGAATGGTAAGGCACAAAAGACTACTCTTGATGCGGATGGTGTGCTCAATTTTAAGGGAAGAATTTGTGTTCCTAGAGTAGATGACTTGATTCAGAAATTGTTGGCAGAGTCTCATGGTTCGCAATATTCTATTCATCCGGGTGTGACCAAGATGCATCAAGATTTGAAGTGAATTTATTGGTGGTCGGGCATGAAGAAGGATATAGTGGAGTTTGTGGTGAGGTGTCAAAATTGTCAACAAGTGAAGTATGAACATCAAAGGCCTGTAGGTTTGCTTCAAATAATGCCAATTTTGAAATGAAAGTGGGAAATAATAGCCATGGATTTTGTGGTTGGTCTTCCCAAGAATTTGGGGAAGTTTGATTCTCTTTGGGTAGTGGTTGATAGATTGACTAAGTTAGCCCATTTTATTCCGTAAGAACAGATTATAATGCTGAGCAATTGGCTAAGGTTTTTGTGAAAGAGATAGTGAGGTTGCATGTGGTGCCCCTCTTTATCATCTCAGACCCTAGTACCCAATTCACATCCCAGTTTTGGAGGAAATTACATGATGAATTGGGAACACAACTCACCTTTAGTACAACCTTCCATCCACAGACAAATGGATAGTCAAAGAGGACTATCCAAGTGTTAGAAGATATGTTGAGGGCATGTGTGATTCATTTGTGAGGGAATTGAGATGAATTCATACCTTTGTGTGAGTTCTCCTATAATAATAGTTATTACTCCAGCATTGATATAGCGCCATTTGAGGCACTCTATGGTAGGGGATGTAGATCACCCATAGGATGGTTTGAGGCTGGGGATGTGAAACCTTTGGGGGTTGATTTAGTGAATGATGCTCAAGATAAGGTGAGGAGTATTCAAGCTAAGCTTTTAGCAGCCCATAGTAGACAGAAGAAATATGTGGATCATAAGGTAAGAGACATGGTGTTTCAAACCGGTGAGAATGTTCTTCTTAAGGTATAACCCATGAAAGGGGTGATGAGATTTGGTAAGAAAGGTAGGCTAAGTCCGCAATACATTGGTCCATTTGAGATTCTTGAATGTGTGGGACCGGTAGCATATAGATAGGCTTTACCTCCTAATTTATCGGGAGTTCATCCAGTATTTCATGTGTCAATGTTAAAGAGATATCATGGTGACGAGGATTTTATCATAAAGTGGGACTCAATTGTGTTAGACAAGGACCTCCAATATGAGGAGGAACCGATTGCAATTCTTGATCGTGATGTGCGCAAGTTGAGGACCAAGGAGATTAAGTCTGTGAAAGTTCAATGAAAGCATCATCCAGTTGAGGAAAATACTTGGGAAATCGAGAGGGCCAAGAGAGACAAGTATCCCCAATTGTTCGTCGATTTAGGTACTACATTTTTTCCTTAGCCTTTTCTTTTTCTAAGTTTTGTCACTCAGGGATGAGTGATGGGTAAATTGGTATCTATTGTAATGACCTGTTTCCTCATTATAGAAAATCCAATAGGGGAAAATTTGGGGCCGGAAAACTTTTTCGTAGTATTTGAATTTTCCCAACCTAGTCCAAATTTGGACGAAATTGGAGTCTTTAAGGTGCAGGAAAATATGGTAACAATCGGATGAATTATTTATGATTTTGATTACATGAGTAGTTAGATAAGTCATTAAGGAACCCGTACGACTTTAAGAAATTAAATTCGGGAGAGTAGAACTCCCGGAATTGATCTTAGCGTGAAGGGTATTTTGTGAGCATCGTGGGTTAGAGGTGAGTTGTGAAATGGAATTTTGCAATTCTTTAAATAGCTCCTTGTTTTGTGCAACCCGCTTTGGCGGGGATTTTGGTCTCTTTGTTGTGGCCGCTGTAGCGGGGTTGTGGCCACTATAGCGGCTCGATGCGACTTAAGGTCGTTAATAAACCCCTAAACGACCTTATTATGTACTTTTCGACTTTTAGAGCTAAAGAACGAACCCCAGGCGACTCCTAGTCATTTTTTACCATTCTTGAGGCTAAAGGTAAGCTTTTCACTCTCCAAATCTATTTTTCGATCCATAGAACGTAATAGAATGGGTGAATATTGATGGGGGAGGGGTTTGTTATAGATTCTATGGTGTAAATAACCCTAATATGGATAATTGGGATCATGGGTTTGATCTAGGGTTCATAGAATTGTTAGTAATTTGGGTAAGTAGTGATTGCTTATTGATTCCTGTATTATATTGATTGTTTGTAGACCAAGAACAAGCGGAACGAATCTGGAAAGGGAAGGATCAAGTTTCTTAGGGTTTCAAGCATGTTTTGAGGTAGGTGATGGTTGTGATTCTATGATTGTGTGATGTATGTTTGTTCTTGCTTCATTATGATACTTGCGTGTATTTGAATGTTGTATTATTGATCACACTTGATGTAAATGAGATAGTTGAATGATGATTGGCATGAAATATTGACTTAAATGTATGATCTTGAGGATGTACTTGTGATTGTGATTTTGGTGTGTTGAATGGATCAGTTGCCACGTTCTGGCATAACTAACTTAGATCGATTGACACGTTCCGGCATAACTATGGGATCGGTTGCCACGTTTCGTCATAATTATTGGATCGGGTACCACATTTCGTTATGCTAACTGTTTAGGTTTGAGTTCCATAAGAGGACCAATGATATGATATAATTGTGTATCGTGAGAAATGTGAAATTGTTCATTGTTCGTATATGTTGATGATAGTGTATATGTTCGATATGTGCATGTGATTATATTGTTGTATTGACTAATGTATGTTGCACTTAGTGAGATAGCCACGTCATCCTACCAGTACACTGTGGTTATGTACTGATACTGCACTTACTTTTATTTTTGTTGAGTACAGGGCATCTTCAAGCGACTACTAACAGACCACGCTTAGGAGATCAGTGATCGTTTGAATTCAAGGGTGAGCCAATTATTCCGGGATGCCATGGGTTCTCTTTTGTCTATGTCCACCATTTCCGGACTTAGACTATATTCTAGTTAGTTGATTAGTTCATTAGATTAAGGTTGCATCCCTTCTTGTTTAGACTTTTTGAACTTTAGATGTTTTGGTACATTGACTTTCAGGTTCTAGGTTATTTCTTCCGCATTTTTTAGTTCGTTGTTAGACTTTTGTTGGACTTTAAGGGAACTCCCTATTTATTCCCTTAGTATTTAACTTGCTTCCATAACTTAAATGCCTTAGTTTTGGTTTAGTTGCTTGGGTTTGGTTGTAGTAGTGGTTCTCCCATTGGAGAGTTAGTATGGGTGTCAATCACGACGGTCGGGGTCGTCACAGTTATCTAACCTCTTATCTTATGCTCTAGCTTGGTCATTGCATTTCATGTAAAGTCCTTTTAGAATTATTTTGTATCGTTTATGCATTGCTATCATACTTAGTACATTTCATGTACTAATGCATACTTGTGCCTACATTGTTTCACTAATGTAGGGTCTGACGCTCCTACCTCGCATACTTATGGCTAGTTGATCTCTCTCTTGACATTTAAAGATTGGTGAATCCTCATGTTCCAATGACCGATATACTTTTATAGTTTTATTTATTTCAGTTTCCACATTGTTTGTGGTGTATGGGTTACGTCCCAACCACTTCTTTTGATGTATTAAATGAATTGTTGAGACTATGTTAGACTTACGCTTTGTCAAACTCTTTTATGATATAAAAATACTCTTTTGAACTCTCTTTATTTCTATTACCTTGTATGATGCATGCTAAGTGGCATGTGTAGGCCCTTTTGGGGTTCTATACGTCATGTTATTCCTAGGGTATACTTTAAGTCGTGAAAATGCAGAAATATAAATATTTATACAAGGCCTAAGCAGGCCAACAACCACCCCATATCAAAAGCTAAAAGGGAGGAGAAATAAGGGACAAGGAGTTGGGGGGGGGGGGGAGAGAGATACTAGCTACCGCCTAACAATTTGTCTCATTGTTTCTTGTTCCTTACCCACTGGAATCTAATATTTTTCTCTCCTAAAGAATGAGAAATCCTGAACATCCCTCATAGTCTCCCTTGGAGATCTCAAACACAGCGCCAAGGTTCTCCACAGGGATTTCATCCCCATTAGTATTCTTACTAACATCTTTTCATAGGAACACCTCTTTTTTCTTCTCATCATCCAAACTAGCTAAGAGCTTCATGTGGGCCAAGTCAAGGGACTTAAAGGCTCCCTAATGGGCGTCTGTACGAGCAATAACACTGGAAGTGGCAGGCTCTCTTGAAGGCATGGGAAAGTCCCTCAGTAGTGCTCCCATCGAGGTATGTCAACCTGAATCCTCTCAAATAGGCCCACAAGCCATGGATATTGCAAGGGGTGTTTTTTTAAAAAAATATTCAAGAAAATAAAGATGTTAGGGCGTAAATTATTAAAAGTAATAATATTAGATACAAATCCCAAAAGGATCTACCTATTAGGGGTGCAAAATGTAAATAGGTCTATATGTTGAGTAGTATAACTTAGAAATTCAAATATCTAAGATCGTCTTATTATCTTATTTATATAACTTCATAACATCTAAGTTTGCAAATAAATTTAAAGGACTTTTTAAATCTATATTTCTATATTACCTTAAAAGCATGAACTCCTAAATTGAATGTTAAATTACTATAATATCCCTAACTTAGGTTGTGACTTTTTCGATGAGTTGTGACTTTTTCGATAAGTTGTGACTTTTTTCGAAGGGTTGTGATTTTTCGATGAGTTGTGACATTTTCAAAGAGTTGTGACTTATTCAAAAAGTTGTGTAACTTTTCCAAAGAGTTGTGACTTTTTCAATAAGTTGTGACTTTTTCAAACGGTTGTGACTTCTCGCAAAGGTAATGACTATTCCGATAAGACACAAAAAGCATTTGTTCATGCTACCCTTTGTTGACTATAAATAGAGGAGCTTCCTCTCATTTTTCAACCACAATTTTTTTAATCTTATACTTTTCTTCTTCTTGCATTTTAAAATTTTGTGTGATTTACTGTTGTATGAGTGAGTTCGAAGTTTAGCGGAATATGAGGTACCGCTATTATGATAAAGTAAGTCATTCTATCCTAAGAGGGTATATTCCATAAACTCGAGTACTTTAGGAAACTAATTTTGATGATATAATAATTATTGTTTTTGCTTAATTTATACATTAGTATGTAATGTTCCAATATATGAAGTTAACATGATGTAGTCTAAATTAATTTGTTTTTGGTAACAATTTCTCTTGTGATGAAGATATATGCTTTTGAATATCTTTTCCAAAATTTAGAGAATTGTCACGATTTATTTTTGATGCTAAAGACAAAAGAATGACTTTATTTATCAATGTTTCTTATGTGATTTAGACTCTCATGAAGTTTTCTTCAAAATAATTATTACTATATAAACATTGCCCTTTTGTTTTACTTATTTACTATTTCTTAATATTTCAATTGTTTAGACGAAGAAAAGTTCATATGACTTGTAATAACGCCAATGAAAATTTCTATTAGTTTAATTTTTTATTATTAATTTAATAGTTAATTTTATGAGATAAATATTTTCATTAATGCAAATACATATTTATATTTGAGTAGGTATTTGTATTTAAATTAAACTATTATATATATCACAAATGTATTATCAAGTTTACAAGATCTTCTAACTTCAACATCTATTATTTTAAAATGATCCGGAAAAAAAAAAACTTACAACAAATGTGAATATATAAAATGTAGTTGTTCTCTCCACATTTCCATATGACATCTAAACAATTTAATGTGAAATACACATGGAAAGCACATCTGGTTAGATGACAAGAAAAATACAAAGCAAATATTGTCTATATGGTAATATTAGTGAGATAAGACTAATTAAATGATTGAACCTCATCAAATTGAAATAAATATATACATTATTGCATTTAACTAATAAAATTTTTCACTGACCATCTTCATAGATTTGTGTGAATAAGACACATATATGATGATCCACATTGAATATTTACAAAAGAATCTGCAATTAGTTTTTGCTAAGCATATTAGTTAAATCTTCGCTTAAATAAGTAATAATATTTACTATAACATATATTTTTGAAATTGGTAATCACGTGCAATACATGTGTCAAAAATCTAGTATACTATAAAATCACAAACAATTGTCGATGAAAAAACTTTACCATTATTATCTGATGTCTTAGAAGTAATTTTGTTCAAAGATGAAAATATTTACTTGTTTGTATCAAGTTTACAATGAGGATCATAACTTCAAATTAAATGTTCAACAATTTTATCATTTTATCACAAATTAGATCATTTGATACCAATATGTATATTGGTGAAAAGGGATTTGACCACAATTTATTTTTTATTTTGAGAAGGATTACAATGACAACAAATTTATAACTTAACCAAAAAGTCAATTGTTCTTTTTTGGAATATTAGTAAATCTTATAATTGAAGTCAAATGTAACCTAGAGTGATATAGTATGATCTAAAATAATCTAATTTTTTAGCATGAAAATTGATAAGTATAATTTTAAAATTCAAAATATTCAAGGTTATTTTAGTGTCTAGTCAGCATGACTACAATTCATCTCAAGTTTGCAAATTTATGTAAAAGAAAATATCTTTTAGATATGATAAAAGACCAATCAATCATAGTATAGGTGGTGATTTTTGAGTAATCTTTTTTGGTCAAATTCATATAGTTTTAAGATGAAAACTTACTTATTTGCAACAAACTTACTTCCCTAATTTACATTGAATTTGGGGAAATTGATTGATAAATGAAATTGGGGCATAAAAAAAATTGGGCTCATTCATGAACTTCAATATGTGCACACATGTCACTAATTTTGAGCCCATTCAAAATTAAACCTTTGTGCACACATGTCACTAAGTAGCATTGGAAGTAAATATTTAATGCATACTAAGTTGCATTAAATAAGATATCCATCAATAATTTTTTTTTCCTCAATTCAATTTATTGCCTCACCTCTTTGTTTCTCAAACTTAAGTGTGTTATAGTTTTTTTTTTCGAGTCCAAAGGGAGGGAAAGAGAAGAAGGGAAAGGAAAAGGTAGCGAAAAATGAATTAAAGGAAGATTTTTTTTTCCAGATTTAACCCATCGATTTAACTCTTTTTTTTGTTGATAGATCTTCTTGAACTTCTGATTTTTCTTTCCCAGAGAGCCTCAAAAGGTGAACTCTTTTATAGAATGAAAATTGTCTTCTCTCTTTTTCTTCTTCTTTTTTTTCTTCAATTTTTCAGTTTTTATAGTAAAAATTGTTATTGTTTTTGTTCTATTTTTGCAGCATGACGCGATTGAGATCTGATGTAATTGATACACAACCATTGAAGCGGCCAATTTATTCTTCTCATGGAGAATCGTAAGTTCATGTCTTCAATTAATTTTATTTTATGTGTGTGGTAATTTTTATATACATGACTATCCCCAGCTTTTTATTTTGCCAAAATTAAGCATTGGATTAAAGTGGATGAGAATATAACTTAGCTACTACTTGTGTTTAAGCACATTACAAGTTGACCTAATACATTAATAGCCCCCTTAAATAATATTTTATTTAGATACTCGAATTATAATGTGTTCAAATTACATTGAGCACATATACATATGATAAAAGGTTTTTTTATTAGCCACTTTGAGGTTGAATTTTAGAAACATTTTGCGTTGTTTACAAGTATCAATAACATAGCTTAAAATATGTCACCTCCTTTAATTATACACATTGACCTTAGTAAGATTTAAAACCTCAAGCATGTTCCAATAGGTATTGATGTGTATATTTAAATGCGATAAAAAATTTATGTAGTTAGCTTATTTATCAAGAAATGTTTGAGAATGCACACAATTTTGTTTTTAAATCAGAACATATGAGCATGTGTTTCAATGCTCAGTTGGATCAGATGGTATATAGAGTGTCTACATAAAATCTAATGACAAAATTAATGTGAAGCCTTCCATGTTTGTATGTGTCTAAAATATTTCATTGTCTATGTCCAAATACTACATATGTAGTTATTTTATATTTCAAGATTTAGTTAGGTGTGAAGATATATTACCCGTCTTTACTATAATTTGAGCTATAATCTTCTATATTTTCACTCACTTTACCTAATGTTAGACCACATCTTTGATTTTGTCATAATATATTTCATTGGTTACTTATGGCTATAGTTTTGATGCATTTATTTTTTCTATCCCTTGGATGAATAAGAGATGGTAGCAGCATTGATCCAGTTCCTGCGTTGTCTTATGTGAGGGAGATTAAGGACACATTTGTAGACCAAGTAGAAAACTATGACATGTTCCTTGATGTTATTAAAGACTTAAAGGCTCGAAGGTTTCCAACTAAATTTTACCTATTGTCATGATCTTTATTAAAATATATTCTAATTTGGTGATTTATGTCAGACTATGTCTTTAAATATTTCTCACAGAATTGATCCTGTTCGTGTCATAGAAAGAGTGAGAGAATTATTTAAAGGGAATCCTAGTTTGCTCCTTAGATTTAATGCTTTCGTGCCCAATGACTATAAAATAATGCTCAATGATGAAGAAAAGGCTTCTTCGAAGAAAACAACTAACAATGAAGAAGAACGAAATTTAGTGGAAAATATAAAGGTTTCATTTTTGTTTTCTTATGAATTTACTAATAAAAGTAGGACTTGTTCTTGTTTAAAAACTTTAGTCCTAATTTACTGACTTGTAACTTCTTGCAGAAATGTTTCGGAAATGACCATGAGTACAAATCATTCGTAGATATTATGATGATGTATAAGAAAGAGAGAAAGGACATCAACGAAGTGTATCATGAGGTGATAATTTTAAAAAAATAAATTGGATACATCGATATCATAGACAATCTTTATGTTCTTGTTTCTTACTATTTTATTATATGTGTAGGTTGCGGTACTTTTCAATGACCATCCTGATTTGCTAGATGAGTTCAGTGAATTCTTGAAAGATTCAGTTACTCCCAATCCATTATCTAGTTTACTCCTTGAATTAAATCCCCTCTTGCGTTGTGGCTATGGTATAATACTTAACGATGAAGTCAAACCTCCTTTGAAGAAATCAATTCACTTTGAACAAGTAGTCAGCTTTGTGAACAAAATAAAGGTTACATTTCTATTACCTCATGATTTTACTAATTAAAGTCTATATTTTTCTTCTTCAAAACACTTTAGTAATACCTTATTAACTTATACCTTCTTGCAAAAACATTTAATAAATAACCATGAGTACAAATCCTTCCTAGATATTATGAACAAGTGTAGGAAGGAGCGCAAGGATGTCAAAGAGGTGTACCATGAGGTGACCATTTTTTCTTTTAATTTGAGTACATAGATATTATAGACAATCTTTATGTTCTTGTTCGTTACTACTATTTTCTTATATTTGTAGGCTTCCGTACTTCTCAATGACCATCCAGATTTGCTAGATGAGTTCTCTGGATTCTTGCCAGATTCAGCTACTACTAATCTGTTGTCAAATTCGGATGGTGATAAAAAATTAATGAAGTGACATATTGCACTTTTGTTGTGCTATTCGGGTCAAATTTAGAGTTAATGTGTGGATTTAATAGAATTACATAATTTAAATTGTTCAATTTAAAACTTAGATTGTTGTACTTGATTATTCATCAATTGTTTTCATCTAATCCTGCATCGTTTAATTGATATTAAACTTTTACTATATGTGAGGTGTATTTTTGTTTCATTTTTATCATTTTGGTAAATAATTTATTAGAAATAAAAAAATATTTATATTACTTGTGTGTAAGGGTTCGAACATTATCAAATGTCTACAACCTAATGATCTTGAGGAGCGTGTTACTTTAGATGAATAAAAATTGTTAACTTACCACTTAAGCAGAAAATACATATAGAAATTAGTTTTGTTTGGTGAAAATCATTGAAATGAACTTCCTAATTTGTCATCAAATTCAATTTTTTATAATAATAAGTATATATAATCTAATTCATCACAATAATTGAAGAAATATTCTGAAATTTAAATATCCAACACAATTATATAGTTTTGTTGCATACTACATAAACTATTCATGTACATGATGTTGTTGAGAAAAATATGATCACGTAATTGATTTTTTTCCTTATGAGGTAAATTGCACTAATTACAAATTTATTAATTTACTCAAAATACTACAAAAATAACTAATTTAACTTCGCAGAATTATCAGAATTATCATTATTATATTACTTATGGTGATTTAGTACATAATATTGATGAGAAGAGATCTTAAACATGTGACATTTCTTTGCAATTGAGATGAATTTTGTTGACTAGAACTTTATTACAATAACATTAACATACCTATTGTAATTTATGGGCGGGGTTTGGGGAAGGTGGTGAGTACAAAATCTTATCTTATCTTGAAAAGGTAGATAAATTATTTTCAATAGATCCTCAACTCAAGTAAAATATATCAAAATCAAGTATAGAATGAAAATACAAATAGTGAAAAAAGTTATATTGAAAATAATGTCAAAGAAAGAAGTAGCAACATAATAATAATATAATCGATACAAAAGAAGAAATATGTTAGAACATATTTGAAAAATAAAACAAGTAGGAGAGTAATATTAAAATACTTCAAAGGAAAAGTAGAAAACACTACACTACCTACTAACCTTTGACTCTACTCCTCGACCTACAACTCCTCCTATCTAGGGTCATGTTCGATTTGTCACCTCTCCCCAATATTTTTTCAGTCTACATCTACCTCTTCTAATATCCATCTTAGTCAAACCTCACACCTCCTAATTGAAGAACATATGCATCTCCTCTTCATGTGTCTAAATCATCTTAGTCTGACCTCCCTCATTGTTTTCACCACGGAGGTCACTCCAATCTTGTCTTGAATATTTCTGTTCCTAATCTTGTGTCTCTTAATATGGTTTTCCATTCATCTTAGGGCCTGTTTGGATTGGCTTTTGGTTTATGACTTATAAGCCAAAAGCCATAAGTTAGGATTTCTAACTTTTGGCTTTTGACTTATTTTTGTTATTTTGGCTTTAAAATAAGTGCTTATAAGCACTTTTTAACTTTACCCAAACACTTCAAAACTGCTTAAAACCTATTTTGGCTTAAAAGCACCTAAAATAAGTCAATCCAAATGGGCACTTATTATCCTCATTTCTTCTACTCTCTTTTTTTGAACATGCAAGTTTTTGACCGGTCAACACTTCACTTGAAAGTTGATCTAAGAAACTTATTTTTAATCTTGATGATACATCCTTGTTGCACAAGACACTACATGCGAGCCTCCATTTCACTCACCATGCTCCAACATAAAAAAAAAATATTCAGCATGAAAAAGCTACAAAAAGAAACTATTTATCCGTTGTGAAATGTTAGTAAGTCTCATAATTGTCCTCTAACATTACCTAGAGTAATGTAGCACTGTCTAATTTTTAGTCACGAATATTGAGGAGTATATTTTCAAAACTCAAATATCTAGTATCGTCTAATTTTTTGTCAATATTTCTCCATTACATCTCAAATTAGAAAATCAACTAACCCCTGATTTTTTTGAAGTAATATTGTTTCAAAATGAAACAAAATTACTCATATGCTTTATTTTTTCATATGAGATGCATTTTTGTTCAATATTTAAATTTTCAAAAAATAATAATAGAGACAAAAATATTGCAACTTCTGTAGTATCTTATTTTAATATAGTGTGCGTTAGAATTTCTAAGAATCCTCTAATATTCTTATTCTAAAATAACTTTAATGGTATGTGATGAATTTTATTGTAACACCTAAACCTAGCTAAGACTGAATAGTAGAAAAAGGGGGAACCACGAAGGGGTTCACAGGCCGTGAACAGGACTAGGACCCATCACCCTCGTCGCGGTTCATACCCAACCAAGCATGGAGGAACACGGAGCCCTCCACAAGCAATTGGGACACCACACGGGCCGTCATGTGGCCCGTGAAAAGTACCCACAAACCCCTAAGGCACTATAAGGAACCACGATGGCCTTCATGGCCCTGGTGCTTCACACGGTCTGTGAAGTAGACTGCGAATGGGGCAGTTCAACCTGTAAGTATTGGCTCAACTTCAAATGGTCATATCTTTTAGAAAAAATGAATTAGGTTGTCCATGACCTATCAAATTAAAGATAATTGAGCCCTCTTTCCAACGCCTCCGAGTTTGCAAAAATCCAAGCTCGGAGTAAAAAGTTACGCTTCTTTCAATAGAGACCTATTGGGTAGGTCCATAACCACGACCCAGTTGACGGACCGTGGTCCTATTGACGGTCCGTCAGTCTCATCATGAAGTCCCTTCGTCAGTTTTATGTCAGGGTCATTTTGGTATTTTCCCCTATGCATTGGGCACTTATACTACGTCGTTTGATGCCTATATTACGTCGTTGTACTCAGTCCAAGCCTAATAATCTAGTAAGAACCTACCCAAAACCCTTATTCTAAAAAAATCATCGAAATTAGAACAAAAAGAACAGTACGAGTTGCCGCTTCTTCAAAGAACAAGCAGATCGAAGTTCAGCCCCGAAATCCAAAGGATTTGTCCATAGATTTCGGCAACAAGTATGTGGGATTTCACTAGTAGGTTCCTTTTACCCATTAGGTCCCTTGAATTCAGTTAGTTCTTCATATTCTCATAAACTATTCAGACCTAGGGTTTCTACATTTTCAAGATTTATTATGATTATGGTTCCTTTGATCTAAATAACTTGTCTCTTTATAATTTAGTATGATTCCATGCATAGCACTCAAAACCCTAGCTTGTGTAAATTTATTCTAGTTCATGAATTATACTTGCAATGCCAATCAGACAAAAAATCATGCTCCAGATTTTGAATGCCAATGTCTCATATACATTCAGTTGGGAGTAGACTTAGCACCGAGATGGACTAGGGTTCAGCGTAACCTCAAAGTCACAAAACTACGTGTCCGCGTAGGTTCATAAGTCGCCTCAGTTGGATATCCATTTTAGTGATCATGCCACAGTCATGCCTCTATACCCCTGGCAAGGTATATTGGGTCCTCTCGATGGGGCGTATACATTGAACTCCATGTTTAGCTCACGTGGTTTATGTCGGTTAATAGTAGCTCCCGCAGTCAGACTCTTAGTGCATTGACTAGGTTTTCAGTATTTACTTCAGTATTGAGTCAACATGTTATCTTCATGATTAGTACTTGGTCATTGCATCCATTTATCTTTCAGTTATAATTAAGACATATCTATATCCTTGTTCAGATTATATCATTGCTCAGTTATGCATTGTTCAGCTTATATACTTTATTCAGCTTAGCACATCAATAACTTGCATGCTCAGTACATTCCAAGTACTGATGCATACTTTGCGCTACATCATTTTATGATGTAGTTTCAGGCACTCAGCATCCAGATCACGCTTAGTTCGATTCTCAGTTCGACTTTAGCAACTTCAGCGGTGAGTCCTCATACTTCGAGGACATAGATATGCTTTAATTTTCGGTCTTTATTTTAGTTTTTAGTCTTGTTATAGTTAGCTGGGGGAATGTCCTAGCAACTCAATTTAGTTAGAGTTTTTTCAGATATAGTAGTAGATTTAGCTCGAGTTGTTAAGTGTCGTTTCAGTCATCACTATGCTCTTATTATATCTTATTTATTCAGACTAGTTGTGTGTTCCCCATTTTAGATATCCACTGTTTTTAGCTTCCGCATAGTACATGATTTACTTAGTTATTTTTTAATATGGTTGTTATATGCCAGACTCATGGTTAACTTGGGGTCACTCGTGATTCTAGGTCCCGTGTTACGTCTAAGGGGTAGCCTCGGGGCATGAAATGGATCTTGAGTTTGAGTTTTAAGGAGTTAAGTTTGACCAAGGTCAATTTTCAGTCTACACAACCTCAGATTGGTGATGTGATTATTCTAAAAGGTCTGAAACCTGTTATTTGATCATATTACACTATTGGTTTGTGTCTGGGAAATTTTAGATGAGTTTTCGGTGCTTGTTCAAAGATTGTTGTTTAAGTGTCCATGATATTTAATGGTACCACCTGAATAACATATGATCCAATTGGTGTTTAGATCAGACCGTAAAATTCATATCATAATTTTTGAACCATAGTAAAAAGAATCATCACTTTTTCAAGTTCGTATGAGAAAATTATGGCCATTTTACCATTTTGATTAGATACTGGTGCATGTAATGTCGAGGACGCCAATCTTTTGTGGAAAAAAACATAGGGGTAGGCACGGAAGGTATAACGAAATCAAATCTTTGGTTGCTAATGCAAAATAATGTTAGTGATTTTATAAAAGGATAAATTTTGGGGTTTTATTTTTTTGACATTTTGGGAGCTTGGGAACATCGAGCAAGACAATTTTCAATGTGTTTTTCTCGTATGAATATTCGGTACATCATTCTATCTTTATTTTATTCATTTTCTAATCTCACCCATCATGCTTTTATTTACAAAGTTATGATTTTGAACCCCAAAGATGTGAAATTAAATATCATCAGTTTGTAGGTCTATTTGTGGTTGGATTTCGTTAATATTGTTTTAAACTTAAGATTTTTATGTTATAGGCTAACCGACTTTTGCATTAAATTTCTTATTTCTCATTTATTTATTCATTTAAAAATGCACATGAGCATGTAATTCGGGAATTTTGGGACAATAATTAAGAAATCATATTTTGATGATTTGAGAGTCGATTTGAAATTTGTTTATGATGAAATTCATATTCAAGTTCCTTACCTTATTGTATAACCAATACTTAGAAGCACTTGTGACGCCAAACCAACCCCCGGTACTAACATACTACTATGGGATAAGCTGAACATTCTATATAAAGCAAGTGAAAGCTAAAACATGACTGAGTGAGCAAATTACTTAATGTATATATGAATGAAATCATGGGAATCCATGAAAAATTGAACGACTAGTGTCTGTATAAAAACCTCTAATAACTGGAATGAGAAATAAATAAGTTTATCAGGATAACATCCCTGTCACGATCCAAAAGTCGAGGTCATGATGGCACACACCCCAAGAACACCAAGGTGTAAGCCGAATAAAAACACATATGAGACTCGCAAAGAGTTATGCCACAAACGATAGAAAACAACAATGAGTTTCCCAAAATGTGGTAGCATAAGCATAAAGAGCATATAATACATTTTCAGAGCCTGAAATACATCTCAAGTTCTTGAAAGGAAAGTTAAAGAATTTAAATAATAGATGGATACTAATGGCAATTTGGAAGGCAGGATCTCACCAGAACTCTAAAAAAGAGAACTTCGTTGGAGTCAATCAACTGCTACGTATGATGGTCATCTGACTTGGTATTGGTGGGTCCTCATACTTCTAGGGAAATTATGAAGACTTTTATTGATTTTTTCATTTAATTTTGAAACTTTTATATGGTGTATGAGTTACGTCCCAACATTCTTTTGATGTATTATAGATTGACTTGTCTAGACTATGAGTAGACTTTCGCTTTTATGTCAAACTCTTCTATTGATATGAGACTTTCTACTTTTGTATAATATATTGTGTTGTATGTATGTCAAGTGGCTTGTGTATGGCCTCTTAGGGTCTTGTACGCCATGTCACATCTGGGGTGTTCTTTGGGTCGTGACAATTTTATATACCATAAGATCATAACCTTTATTCACCACCAAATGTCTATGTTCATCATAATGGTCTGCATAGTTCCATCAACAAGGTAGTATTAATCCAATATTTTGAATAATTCAAGCTAACAATAAAATGTTGAATCTCCCGTACATCACTGTTTGTCACTCAAACCAAAACCAAATCTTCAGAAAAGTCGCTGATAAACCCATCATAAGTCTGTGCCAAACTATCCCACCTTTCATTGTCATATCTCAACTCAGAGCCAAAAATCCATACAATCTTCAACTTTAAACAAAATTGTAATCATTTAAAATTTATTAAATATATATTTATAAAATGTTTCAGATTATATTAAATTCATAAATATAATAATCCAAATAAATATTATTGATTAATATGATTGGGTTAATTATTTAAGTTCAATAAATATGGATTTGATTAAAATCCAAGTTAATTGATTTAGGCTACAATAGATTAACCCAATTCGGTAAGCTCAATGACATCTTATCCTAGAGTCTTATTTTGGTGCCACATGGCAAATGATGTAGCATACCAAGTCAAACAAAGAAACCAATAGGATTATGACATCTGTCAAAAATGATAAGCCCGCTCCATAAAGCCATATGCCATGTCACATAAATTTGATTGACCAAAGGGAATCTTGTTCCAATCACAACTCCTCTCTATTCTAAAACTATAAATAGGGGTCCTCATAATTCAGAAAAAGGGAAAAAGAATTCTAACAAGAAGCTAAAGAAAGCTCTTTGATCAAAAGCCACAAATTTCTCTACAAGCTACAAGTTCAAGAATTCAAGCGTTCAAGTTCAAGAACGATCAAGATCAAGACCATCAGATTCAAGATCAAGCTCAAAGCCCTTGAATTCAACTAGAAGTCAGGATCAAGATAAAGTACAAGTTCATCGAAGATTCAGGAACAAGCTCTAAGGCCCTTGAATCCAAGATCAAGTTCAAGATCAAGATCATCAAGTTCAAATCCATATAAAGTTTATAAAATCCATAAATGAAGATAAATACTAAAAGTGTAACATCTATCTAATTGAAAGAACTAGGAAGAAGTTAATAATTGGAAATAGTCATTTTTGGAAAGTATATAAAAATCTGGAAAATTGTGAAGTATGTTAAGTTGAGTTTTTGGTCAACTTCAAATGACCGTAACTCATAGCTCAGGATGATTTAGGTGTGATTCCAGATATAGGAAATATCTTGGAATAATATTTCTAACGCCGCAGAGTTTGGGCGATTCCGAGTTCGTATGAGTGAGATATGTCCATTTGAAGTTAGGTTGTTCGATTAAGGAATGTCCAATCCGGATTTGGAATGGTAGTTTGGTCTTTTCCATACCGAACTTAATTAATTCATTTTTGGTAATATTTCTAAGGGTCTAAACTGAAATTGGAAAGTTTACGCTTTCAAAATTAGAGTTAGGGTTTTTGGAGAAAGAACGCAACAGAAGAGAAGGGGAGAAAAGAGCCAAAGATCATCGTTCGTAAGATTTTCGCTTGTGGATTTCATCAAGTGGTGATCCCTACGAGGTATGTGAGATCACATAGCATTGGGTTAGTTCACCCATGCACCAATCATGATTCAATTCAGCAAAGTATATTAGATTTGAAAGTAAATCCTTTGAGTTCTTGATGAAATTCGTTTGAATTCTTGTGGTTTCTGTTGTTGAAATCTTCTTGAGTTTGATGCATGCTTTTAGGTATGATTTCGAGTAGAATCTGATGTATTTTGAGAGTGTAGTCGATTCTAAACATTTGGGGAAAGAACCATTGGAGTTTAGAGGGTTTAGAGATGAAAAACGAAGGAGAAAAATCTGGGATTTTCTGGGCAGGGGGTTGGGGCGTCGCGCCTCACATAGCTCCCCACTTCAGAATCTGAAGTTTAGACTCTGGGGCGACGCGCCAACAAGAGTTCCACAACTGCAGCTCTGAAGTTTGTGCTCTGGCGCCCTGCACTTCTCACAGTGCCAGGGACGCCAGTTCTTCCCATTTCTTTCCCAACTTTCCGTACTAGTGCCTTAGTAATGTACCTATGTTTTCTAGTTGATTCGAACACTCTTAGGTACATCTAAACATCATGAAATCATCCATAAACATGATATCATGAACCTTGAATTCAAAATTCAATTCAATGAAAGTTAAGAGTCAAGTCTACAAGTTAAGAAGCAAGTCGAGAAAAGTTTATAAAAGTTTTCAAAATTCTTTCACAAACGTTTTAACTTTGTTTTAAGACTTAAGTTTTGAGTTAAGCAAAGAATAAAGAGTTGAGTTCATTTCTGAAAAATCTATAAGTGAACTAAGTATTCCCAAGAGTTTAAAATGTTTCACATTTGAGCAAGAAAGGGAAACACCGATTTCCAAAAGTGTTTTTAAGCTAAAGTTTTGAGAAATTATCTCAAACCAAAGAAAGAAGTTTTTATTTAAAACATATGAGCTAAGTATATTTTGGGAGTAGTATTAAGCACCGATATGGGGATGCGAGTTCATATTAACTCAAGTCTCCATAAACCATGTAGCCATCATGGGTAGTAAAGGATCATACTTTTTCGATGACTCCTTAAGTTTCTTTTCAGCATAGACTAGTGGATCCACTTAGTTAAGGCATTCTATATGACGGCAAAGTATAAGACAGTTCTGGTAGCGTGGGCAAGACGTTGTATCACCACTTAAGCTCATATGGTAGTTGTCGGTTAGAGAAACTCCCACAGAAACTATATTACTTTATTACATGAGTAAAGTTGGGTTTTTTATTGCATTTCTTTAATGAACTGAGTTGCTTTCTACTGTTTTAAAAGTTTTATATATATTGCATGTGTTTTATTGCTTTATATTGAGTTAAGTTGTTCAAGGGTTTAGTAAATTCAAGGTAAGTGTTGCTTTTAGATTCTTTTCAAGCCTATGTTATGTTTAGCATTCCAACTCGCATACTCGTACATTCAATGTACTGATGCCAGTTGGCCTGCATCTTATTATGATGCAGACACAGGTAACCAGGATCATCACCCAGTGTCTCATTGATCCAGTTGAGCACTCAGATTCAATTGGTGAGCCTCTTTGCATTCCGGAGGACTCCTTTTATTTTGCTTTTAGTATTTCATTATTTGGATGATCAGGGGTCTTGTCCCAACATCGCTCTTTGTTTTAGAGGCTTCATAAATAGATAGTTATAGTTCTTTAGTGTTATTCATTTCAGTCGTATACGTTTAAGATTTGAGTTGCTATTTTAGCTAACTTGTTATCTTTTAAGATTATTGCATGAGTTGTATTTCTTAAGTTTAAGTCTTCCGTTGAGTAAGTAAGCCAGGCCAAGGGAGTGCTTGGGGCCAACAATGGTTCTCGAGTGCCAGCCACGTCCGGGGTGTAGGCTCGAGGTGTAAAAAATTTGGTATTAGAGCACAGGGTTCAAGAGTCCAAGGTAGTCTATGAAACCGTGTCTATAGAGTCCTAGTTATTGGTGTGAAGTGCGGCACATCTATAATTAGGAGCCTGCAACATTTAGGAACTACCTCACTTCTTTCACACTCATTTCGTGCATTAGAGTTTGATCGCTAAAAAGTTTCTTCTAATTCGTGCTTGTGCATGTTTTCATATAATCAGGCCTCCATGAAGAGCCGTCAGAGATCGTCCTGCTAGACGCAATGTTGACGAGCAAGGGGTACCCAATGCACCTTAAGTGCAACCCCAAGGGGAAGTTACTAATGTTGAGTTCAGAGAAGCAATAAGGATGCTAAGTCAAGCTGTGACTAACCAGGTTGGGCAACAAAGATGAGCTTGACAAGAAGACACTGACACTTCGAGGATTCGTAAGTTCTTGAGGATAAACCCTCCAAGTTTCACTGGTTCAAGCACTTTTGAGGATCCAGAGAATTTTATTGAGGAGCAGCAAACGGTATTTGATATCATGCACGTTGCTGATACTGAAAGGGTGGAACTAGCTGCATACTAAATGAAGGGTGTTGCTAGGATTTGGTTCGATCAATGGAAGAAGAACCGAGCTGAGGATGCACCACCTGCGAGTTGGGCTTATCTTGAGGAGGCCCTCTTGGGGTGTTTCTTTCCTTGAGAACTAAAAGTGGCTAAGGTACGAGAGCTCCTTACCCTTAACTAAGAGTCGCTAAGTGTTCATGAGTATGGGTTAAAGTTCACCCAACTATCTCGTTATGCTTCGGAGATGGTTGTAGATATGAGGTGTAGAATGAGTCTGTTTGTTGATAGGTTGTCTCGTCTATCAAGAAAAGAGGGAAGGGCAACAATGCTAATTGGGGAAATAGATATATCGATGTTAATGGTATATGTGCAGCAGGTATAGGAAGAGAAATTGAGGGATAGGGAGGAGTTTAGAAACAAGAATGCTAAGACAAGGAATGAGTCCGGGCAGCAGAAAAGCAATGTGAACCGTTCGTCCTTTCAGCAAAAGCAAAAGGGGCATGATCCATCATCTGCTAGTGCACCTGCACCCAGAAACAAATGTGAGTATAATAACCAGAATTCCCAGCATTTCAGAGCTACACCTGCACAGTCTCAGGGAAGTGTAGCACAAGGAGGTAACTGGGCTCCTATATGTTCTAAGTGTGGTAGAACCCACCCAGGTAAGTGTTGTGATTGCCAGTCAGGTTGCTTCAAGTGTGGACAAGAGGATCATTTCATGAAAGAGTGCCCTAAGAACCGGCAAGGTAGTTTGAATAGGGCAATAGAGACAAATCTTCATCAGTTGCTCCACCAGACATGGCTGCACCTAGAGGAGCTAATTTCGGTACTGGCGGAGGAACAAACCGTCTTCATGCGATCACTAGTTGTCAAGAGCAAGAGAACACTCCAGATGTTGTCCTTGGTAAGATCAAAGTCTTTACTCTTGATGTTTATGCTTTGCTAAACCCAGGAGCAAGTTTATCTTTTGTGACTTCTTATGTTGCAAATAAGTTTGATGTTATTCCTGAGAAACTCTGTGAACCCTTCTGTGTTTCTACACTTGTTGGGGAGTCTATTCTAGTTGAGCGAGTATATCTTGATTGTGTCATTTCCATCTATCACAAAGACACCATGGCTAATTTATTTGAGTTAAACATGGTAAATTTTGATGTCATTCTAGGTATGGACTGGCTTTATACATGTTATGTCTCCATTGATTATAGAACTCGAGTTGTTAAGTTCCAAATTCCAAATGAGCCAGTCTTAGAGTGAAGAAGTAGTTCAGCAGTGCTTAAGGGTCGGTTCATTTCGTACCTTAAGGCAAAAAAGTTACTCCCTCCGTCCACAATTGTTTGGCAGGTATACTAAAAATAGATGTCCAAGAATAATTGTCAATTTAAACAATCAAGAAATAATTAGTCACTTTTTTCCAATTCTGCCCTTAATTATAGTGTAGTTTAATTGAAAAGTTATGTGGACTTTTGGTATTCTTGGTATAGAAGGGTTATATTAGTCAAATTGCACCTTGTATTAAATTTTCCTTGAGGGTTGTGCATGACCTTACCCTGACAAACAATTGTGGACGGAGGGAGTAGTTTCTAAGGGTTGTGTCTATCACTTAGTCTGAGATACCTCTCATTCAGTAAGTTCCTATAGTAAAAGAGTTTCCAGAAGTCTTTCCAGATGATCTACCTGGAGTCCCTCCTGAGAAAGAAATAGACTTCAGCATAGACATTATTCTCGATACTCATCATATCTCTATTCCGCCATATAGAATGACACCAACGTAGTTGAAAGATCTCCTTGATAAGGGTTTCATTCCACCAAGTGTCTCACTTTGGGGCACTCCGGTCATATTTGTGAGAAAAAAAGATGGTTCCCTTAGGATGTGTATAGATAACGTCAGTTAAACAAGGTTCCCATCAAGAACAAGTATCATCTTTCGAGAATTGATGATCTTTTCGGTCAGCTTCAGGGTGCTACTTGTTTTACTAAGATTGACCTCAAATCTAGCTACCAATAGTTGAAAGTAAGGGAGTGTGATATTCCCAAGATAGCATGCAGGACCCGTTATGGTCATTATGAGTTTCTGGTCATGTTGTTCGATTTAACTAATGCACCTGCAGTGGTCATGGACCTTATGAATAGCGTATTCAAACCTTATTTAGATATGTTTGTTATCATCTTCATTGATGACATACTAATCTATTCAAGGGATGAAGAGGATCATGCTAGTCATCTCAAAATAGTTCTCCAGACTTTAAAAGATAGAGAGTTATATGCCAAGTTCTCTATGTGTGAATTTTGGCTTGAGTATGTGGCATTCTTAGGCTATATTGTGTCTGGAGAGGGAATTAAAGTTGATACTCAAAAAATTGAGGCAGTGCGGAATTGTCCTAGACCTATATCTTCAACTGATATTAGAAGTTTATTGGGTTTGGCTGGCTATTATAGAAGGTTCGTAGAGGGGTTCTCATCTATTTCATCCCCTTTTACCAAGTTAACTTAGAAGACAGTTAAGTTTCAATGGTCTGAAGCTTGTGAGAAAAGCTTTCAGGAGTTGAAAAAGAGGTTAACTACTGCCCTAGTGTTGACCTTACTAGAAGGTACTCAAGGTTTTGTGGTGTGCTATGATGCATCTAGAATTGTTTTTGGTTGCATAATAATGCAGAATAGTAAGGCTATAGCTTATGCCTCTAGATAGTTGAAAGTTCATGAGAAGAATTACCTAACCCATGACTTAGAGTTGGCTGATGTAGTATTTTCTTTCTAGATATGGCATCATTATTTGTATGGTGTTCAGGTTGATGTATTCACTGATCACAAGAGTCTTCAGTATGTGTTTACTCAGAAAAAGCTTAATCTCAGACAAAGGAGGTGGTTATAATTACTCAAGGATTATGACATGAGTATTCTTTATCACCCAGGTAAGGATAATGTGGTTGTTTATGCTTTAAGCAGGTTGTCTATGGGTAGTACCCCCCATGTTGAGAAAGAAAAGAGAGAGTTAGTGAAAGATGTGCATAAATTTGCACGTCTGGGAGTCCGAATAATGGATTCCACAGAAGGAGTGGTAGCGGTGATGAATTGGGCTGAATCATCATTAGTGTTAGAAGTAAAAGAGAAGCAGGACCGAGATCCCATTTAACTGGAATTGAAGGCAAATGTTCATAAGCAGAAAGTTTTGGCTTTTGAACAAAAGGGAGATAGTGTATTGAGGTATCAAGGCAAATTATGTATACCAAGGGTGGATGAACTCCAAGAGAGGATCATGGAGGAAGCTCATAGCTCCAGATATTCCATTCATCTGAGTTCCACAAAGATGTATCGTGATTTGAGAGAAGTTTATTGGTGGAGTACATGAAGAAGGGCATTGCAGAGTTTGTGGCTAAGTGTCCAAATTACCAACAAGTTAAAGTAGAGCATCAAAGGCCTGGTGGTTTGGCTCAGAATATAGAACTTCCAGAAGGAAGTGGGAGATGATTAATATAGACTTCATCACAGGTTTGCCAAGGTCTCACAGGTAGCATGATTCGATATGGGTGATTGTTGATAGAATGACAAAATCAGCCCACTTTTTGCAGGTAAAGACTACCCATACAACAGAGGATTATTCCAAGTTGTATCTTCAAGAAGTGGTTAGACTTCATGGATTTCCGGTCTCCATTATTTCAGACAGAGGTGCGCAATTTACTGCACAGTTTTGGAAGTCATTCCAAAAAGGTTTGGGTTCAAGGGTGAACTTAAGTACTGCATTTCATCCTCAGACATATAGGCAATCAGAGTGCACTATTCAGACCTTAGAAGACATGTTGATGGCCTGTGTGATTGATTTCAAAGGAAATTGGGATGATCACCTACCCCTTATTGAATTTGCTTACAAGAATAGTTACCACTCTAGCATCCAAATGGTTCCTTACGAAACTCTTTATGGGAGAAGATGCAGATCTCCTATTGGATGGTTTGAAGTTGGTGAAGCTGGGTTGATAGGACCTGATTTAGTTCATCAAGCGATGGAGAAGGTGAAAGTGATTCAAGGAAGGTTGAAAACAACACAGATTCATCATAAATCCTATACTAATGTTAGGAGAAGGGAGTTAGAGTTTGAAGTAGATGATTGGGTATATCTTAAAGTTTCACCCATGAAGGGTATTATGAGATTTGGTAAGAAGGGGAAGCTTAGTCCCCGGTATATTGGCCCTTACAGAATATCGAAAAGGGTAGGTAACGTAGATTATGAGTTGGAGCTACCACAAGAGTTAGCCACGGTTCATCGGATATTCCATATCTCCATGTTGAAGAAGTGAATGGGCGATCCTTCATTGATCATACCAACCGAAGATATTAGGATCAAGGATAGCTTATCTTATGAAGAGATTCCGGTTCAAATTCTAGATCGCCAAGTTCACATGTTAAGAACAAAAGAGGTAGCATTAGTCAAAGTTCTTTAGAGGAATCAGTTTGTTGAGAAAGCTACTTGGGAAGCTGAGGAGGACATGAAGAAGAGATATCCACATCTCTTCGAATCCGGAGAAGTTCCAAATTAAGGTACTAATCCTTTTCTTGGTATTTATTTATAAGTTGGCATGTTGTTTTTGCATTTGTTTGTTGTGTGTTTGAACTGAATGACTAATGTCGCACCCTTAGCCTAGTAAGAGTAGTCTCATTCGAGGACGAATGTTCCCAAGCGAGAGATATTGTAACATCACGCTAATTGATAGGAATAAGTTAAAAATTGGAAATAGTCATTTTTGGAAAGTATATAAAAATCTGGAAAATTGTGAAGTATGTTAAGTTGAGTTTTTGGTCAACTTCAAATGACCATAACTCCTAGATCAGGATGATTTAGGTGTTCTTCCAGATATCCTAGGAACGATCTTGGAATAATCTTTCCAACGCTACCAAGTTTGCGCGATTTTGAGTTTGTATGAGTGAGATATGTCCATTGGAATTTGGGTTGTTCGATTAAGGAAAGTCCAATCCGGATTTGGAATGGTAGTTTGGTCTTTTCCATACCCAACTTAATTAATTCATTTTTGGTAATATTTCTAAGGGTCTAAACTGAAATTTGTCAGCTTACGCTTTTGAAATTAGAGTTAGGGTTTTTGGAGAAAGAACTCAAGAGGAGAGAAGAGGAGAAAAGAGCCAAAGATCATCGTTCATAAGGTTTTCGCTTGTGGATTTCGTCAAGGGATGATCCATATGAGGTATGTGAGATGACATAGCGTTCGGTTAGTTCACTCATGCGCCAATCATGATTCAATTGAGAAAAGTATATTAGATTTGAAAATAAATCCTTCGAGTTCTTGATGAAATTCATTTGAATTCTTGTGGATTGTGTTGTTGAAGTTTTCTTGAGTTTGATTCATGTTTTTAGGTGTGATTTTGAGTAGAATCTGATGTATTTTGAGGGTGTAGTCGATTCTAAATGTTTGGGGAAAGAACCATTGGAGTTTAGAAGGTTTAGAGATGAAAAATAATGGAGAAAAATCAGGGATTTTATGGGCAAGGGCTTGGGGCATCGTGCCTCACAGAGCGCCCCACTTCAGAGTCTGAAGTTTGGGCTCTGGGGTGACACGCCAGCCAGAATGCCACAACTTCAGATCTGAAGTTTGTGCTTTGGCGCCCCGCGCCTCTCAGAGCGCCAGGGACACCAGTTCTTCCTATTTCTTTCCCAACTTTTCCGTACTAGTTCCTTAGCAATGTACATATGTTTTCTAGTTGATTCCAACACTCCTAGGTACATCTAAACATCATGAAATCACCATAAATATGAGATCATGAACCTTGAATCCATAATTCAATTCAAGGAAAGTTAAGAGTCAAGTCTAGAAATTAAGAAGCAAGTCAAGAGAAGTTTATAAAAGTTTTCAAAAGTCTGTCACAAACGTTTTAACTTTGTTTTAAGACTTAAGTTTATAGTTAAGCAAAGAGTAAAGAGTTGAGTTCATTTCTCAAAAATCTATAAGGGAACTAAGTATTACCAAGAGTTTAAAATGTTTCATATTTGAACAAGAAAGGGAAACACCGATTTCCAAGAGAGTTTTTAAGCTAAAGTTTTGAGTAATGATCTCAAACCAAAGAAAAAAGTTTTGATTTAAAATATATGAGCTAAGTATATTTTGGGAGTAGTATTGAGCACCGATATGGGGATGCGAGTTCATATTAACTCAAGTCCCCATAAACCATGTAGCCATCATGGGTAGTAAAGGATCATACTTTTTGGATGACTCCTTAAGTTGCTTTTCAGCATAGACTAGTGGATCCACTTAGTTAAGGCGTTCAATATGACGGCAAAGTATAAGACAGTTTTGGCAGCGTGGACAAGCTGTTGTATCAACACTTAGGCTCATATGGTAGTTGTCGGTTAGAGAAACTCCCACAGAAACTATATTACTTTATTACATGAGTAAAGTTGAGTTTGTTATTGCATTTGTTTAACGAATTGATTTGCTTTCTACTATTTTAAAAGTTTTCTATATATTGCATGTGCTTTATTGCTTTATATTGAGTTAAGTTATTCAAGAGTTGAGTAAATTCAAGGTAAGTGTTCCTTATAGATTATTTTCAAGCCTATGTTATGTTTAGCATTCCAACTCGCATACTCGTACATTCAATGTATTAATGCCAGTTGGCCTGCATCTTATTATGATGCAGACACAAGTAACTAGGATCATCACCTAGTGCCTTGTTGATCCAGTTGAGAACTCAGAGTCAGTTGGTGAGCCTCTTTGCATTTTGGAGGACTCCTTTTATTTTGCTTTCAATATTTCGTTGTTAGGATGATCAGGGGTCTTGTCCCGACATCCCTCTTTGTTTCAGAGGGTTCATGGACAGATAGTTATAGTTCTTTAGTCTTTTTCATTTAAGTTGTATACGTTTTAGACTTGAGTTGTCATTTTGGCTAAGTTATAATCTTTTATGATTATTGCATGGGTTGTATTTCTTAAGTTTAAGTCTTCCGCTGAGTAAGTAAGCCAGACCAAGGGTTCACTTGGGGCCAACAATGATTCTCGAGTGCCAACCACATCCGGGGTGTAGGCTCGGGGAGTGACAACAAGATTCAAGATCAAGCTTGAATCCCTTGAATTCAAGTATAAAGTCAAGATCAAGTTCAAATTCATCAAAGATTCAGGAACAAACTCCAAAGGCTCTTGAATCCAAGATTAAAGTCCAAGAACAAATTCAAATTAAAGATCAAGCTCAAAAGCACTTGAATTTATATACGAAAAGGCAAATCAAAGGAATAATAGAGATTGTAACAAACGCACTTTGAAATCAATAAATTCGATTGTTGCGATACTTTTCCGTTCTTGATTATTTCTTTGTCGATGTGAATTTTATTGTCTACCAATACTAGTACGCCTAGTGGGACAATCTCTGCCTCTCATCTCAACTTTTAGAGCATCAAAGAATATCAAAATGACTTCCACTATAGAAGAACAACTAGCAAACTTTACAAAAGCGATTGAAGGCTTGACAAAGTGCACACACGAAAAAGATGCTAAACTTTCCAAGCTAACAAATAAGAGAGATAACACGATTGAGAGAAGATTGAGTCAAGCACTCCCGAAGATTCCTAAAATTAAAGATGAAGATGAGTCTTGCATAAAGCAAACAAAGATAAAAGAGATTCATCTCTCTACTGAAGGTTTGATTCACATTGTTCAATTGAATGACTTTATCATAGAGGCTATCAAAGACAAATCCGAGTCTTCATTCAAATTTTCTCACACATATGCAAAGCCATGTATACAAAGCATTGATATCTTGAAATTTTTTTAGGGCTATCAACCTCCTAAGATTCAACAATTTGATGACAAAGAAAATCCCAAAGAATATATAGCTCACTTTATCGAAACTTGCAATGATACTGGGACATATGATGATTATCTCTTTAAAGAGTTCGTTTGATCTCTCAAAGAAAATGCTTTTGATTAGGACACAGATCTCAAGCCTAATTAAATAAATTGTTCGGAACAATTAGAGCAAAAGTTCCTTAGTCATATATGTCACGCCCCAAACTCAAAGGGTGCAATTGGCTCCTAATGCCAAAACTCAGTCCCGAGCTAACCCTGTTGAACTATTTTCTGCTAGCGCATTGCAGCCACACTCAATCCAAAAAACAAACAAGTATATCTCGGTCTTAAAATGAATCCCTCGGCCGGCAAGGCCCCTGTCAACAGATCTATAAAAGAAACAGCTACTCCCAAGAGTTCATGTAAAGAAATAGCAAACTAGCACAAAAGTCCTGATTGGGCCTCTATACCAAAACTGAAAGCATGTATATCAAAACAATACATCAAATAGCTAACAAGCTTCAGCAAACGAACAAACTAGGCCAACATGGCCATAACGTAGCTATACACCCCACACACTAGTCTACAAGCCATTAAGAGTAGTAAAGATTGGCGAGACAGGGCCCCAACGTACCCATAAAAATATATACAACAAAAGCTAATAAACCTCCCAACTCTAGCAGCTCCGGAGGAAAGGGGCTAGCCAATCGAATAAAAGTCAATCCTGCTGCTGAGGAGGTCTACTGGGTCATCTGTCAGGACCTGCAGGCATGAATGCAGTACACCCAGGCAATGGGGAATCAGTACGAAATAATGTACCGAGTATGAAAGGTAATAAACTATGAGCAGGCATCCTAATATACTAGAGTAATCCGATAAATAAATAAAGGATAAGATAAGTGTACTGACCTGCTCCTAAATCTAAACTTATCAAAAATAATAAAACAACAACCTAACCAAGCCCCCATAAGCTCGGCAGGTACAAACATCACACAAGACCACCTACCCAGGCCCCCATAAGCCTAGAAGGTGCCAATCAGTCTATATACCCCTATTGGTAGTCCCATAGCCCCGTAGGTAGTCACATAGCCCTCTTAGGCATTAATATAGCCCCGTAGGATGCATATAGATCTCTTAGGCATCAGTATAGCTTATAGACAAAGCATAGCCCTGTAGGTAGCACATAGCCTTCTTACGCGTCAATATAGCCCCGTAGGCAACTCATAGACCTTCTAGGCATCAATATAGCCCCATAGGCAACTCATAGCCCTTCTAGGCATCAGTATTGCCCTATAAGCAGAACATAGCCCTTTTAGGCATATATCACATTCCTGCAGCTAACCATAATAGCCCCAAGGGCAACAATAACAATCCAATAGGCTAGAAGTGAGCAATTTAGCTATAAGCAACCTATACGAATTGCCTCTAAGTCGTGTCCAACATAGGGACGCTACTAACTGAATAAGAATCTCGACAAGAGAAGATTAAATCCACTCGAGCAGCCAACAATCAACAATAATGGCTACAAGTATAACACCGATAATAACCCAATTACATTGCTCCTAAGCTTTAAGGAAACATGCCGTAAGAAAGGAATAGCCTTAACATACCTTTTTCGCTGAATTCACATGGACTAACGACCTTTACACACAACCCCCTCTAGACACTACAACAAAGCAGGACCATAATCAACACAAAAGAATAGAAGATACCACGATAATCTGATAAAAGATGTGTATTTCATTCGCAGATTTCTATTTGCGACTTATCAAAGCTAGAGTTGATGAAAGAAGGGTCTTACCTTGATCTTAAGTTCGTAATACACCTCAAAACCTTAAAATATGTCCAAACCTTTGTTGTCCCAACACCAAAGTATGATATGCTATGATATCGATAAAACAAATTATACCATATTGACAAGCTCAACGCGTAGAACAACTTTCGTCAAGGACTTAAGTCGAGAAAATCTATAATTTGGTTGATCCTACAAATCAATTTTCTAAGTTTTATGGTTCTTCACTAAAAAAATGGAGAAAAAGTCGAAGAAGGTATATAAAAAGTTCCACCGACCTAGGGCCCCACCTCACGTGCCTGCTTGCGCAGTCTCACATAAATATGAATATCTCTCTATTCTGAAGTCGTATGAACGAATGGTTTGATATGTTTGAAACTAGACTCGTAGACCTTCAATTTGATAGGTCATGGACCCCATAACTCTTCATATATTGGGAGAAAACCTCCGAGACATTTGACCCAAATTTCAGAGAAATCTTTAAGAAAGATCTTACGATAATTTTTGCCAACTTTTATCTTGCCACTTACCTAACTTCAAAACTTGAGATACAACTCTTGAACACTTAAAATATGACATACCACATCATTCTTAATTATTACTCACCCTCTTTGTCTTTCCACGAAGGTATGAGTTAATTTAGACGTTTCGAAAAGTCGGGGTGTTACTTCCTTCCCCCCTTAGAAACATTCATCCTCGAATGAAAAATCTGAGTCACACGGCGCTACAAAAAAAAACATATATTGCTACAAAATTAGCCGTAGCTAAATATGAAATTTTTTGTGGCTAAACACTTTAGCTATGATGTTATTTTTCGTAGCATTCGTGGCAAGATGTAGCATGGCTAAAAGTTAGCTACAATCTTTACATGGTCCATGGCTAAGAACAAACATCTATTGCTACAGATTTTTTGTGTTGTAGTTATGCTGGTGAAAAAAAAAAGTTGCCACAAAAAATATATTTATAGCAAGTAATTTTATTTTTTTGCCACAACATACAAGATTTGTAACTATCTACATCAATGCTGCCACAAAAGGTATTGCACTGTAGCAAAATATTTCGTTTGTTGGCCATGTAAATTTAAATTTTATAGCTATTTCTATAGCTTATAGTCTCGTGGCAATAATACTCGTGTTTAGTTACGAATGATAAAATTCATGCCTATGAAATAAAGTATTTCCCATAGAAACTTTTGTGTTGTAGCTAAAAATTCACTTGCTACGGAAAGTGGAAATTTATAGACCTATTCTTATTATGTGATATATATATATATATATATATACACACACGCATTCAATAATTTCATTACTGTTTAAGAATTTTCGCAAGCTTTGTTAGTCACAAGAATTGCATAATGCAGATACGAATCTATTTCAAAATATTTCCCAAGTTATAAATAATTGTGTATTACAATTTTGAAAATAGTTACAATATACAATTCTTTTAAGAGATCATCTTGTTTGAATCCAAAGCAGCATAGTCGTTCCTTATCACTTCTTCCACGGTCTTCAATTGCATCTTAATTTGATCAACATCATCTTGATTTGTCATTGATATGCTTTAATTTCATTAACATACCT
>JAJOOR010012330.1:0-24467 GCA_036250505.1 Solanum acaule
GCCCCCCCCCCCCCCCCCCCCGAAAATTATAATATACTAAACTAATTCTTCATTTCATCATAATTGATCAAGGAGATCAGTTACTATCAGAAGAACACTAATTTTTTCTACAGATGTCTCATTGGAATTTGGCCTTTCAGAGAAGAAATTTTGGATGAAATTCTCATCATAAACAATATTGTCGAGCCAAATTTGCAGGGTTTGTCATAAATTAGTAATTTTCTAATAGTAAGTATTATTAGAATACTTATCTTTTCTCTTTTTGTTGAAAATCTCTTATCAACGAGTCAAATTTCAACGGACACATCAGTTGAAAATTAAAAAAAGAACATAATAACATGAGTACCCTACCCACCCACCATAGCCAAGAAATTGTCATGCTTCACACTTGATAATCCTGCCCATGATCTTTGTCTGGTTGGTCAAGACTCATCAGTCACTAATTACTAACATGCTCCGTTGGTGTGAGCTTGCATACATGGTCGGTTTCACATACAGATAAAAAAAAAAGATGAATTATAATAGATTAACAATCGACGTAAAACATATTTATTCATGACAAATCTTCATAATACAGAATTATATGATCCCACTTACTTGGACTATTGCATAGTAATTCATATTATTCTATAAATGACTTACCTGTTTTTTTATTCCCTCTTCATATCTATAAGATGGGACTAATACCACATTAAATTATTTTTGTACCAAAAGAAATGCAATTATTATTATTATTATTAGGCACACCTAGCATGGGTAATAATAAGGATCAACATATTGTAAGCATGTTGCCTTGTATATATCATTAGGGGAAACAAATAGACACGACGTGACACCAAAATATATCATAAAATATGACGGAATCAGAAATTTTAACAAGAGAATTTTCTTTTAAAAATAATGTACACATGAAATTTCAATTGGCATTTTTTGGGTTTACGAGATTCAATGTCTGCTCTATCGCTACATAATACAAAGAGTAACTATTTGGTTTTTAAGATTTAAAAGGTCATACATTAATTTTAAAATATTTATTTTATCTTTGATGAAATAATTTATAACTATACAATTATGTATATCTTGTTTTAAACCATAAATTTCAAATAAAGTCATTTTTAAACTCTATATTCGCATTCAAATACCACTATATAAATTAAGACGAAGATAGTATATTCATAAGTAAAATTACGTGAAACACAACATGAGAACCTAAATATTAATGTTCAAATATTATACCCACCAGTTGGAGTTTTATCAAGAAAATTTAGTATATCGATGAGAATTTGATTCCACAAAAGAATTAATAAATAAGTTGTAAAATTAACCAATATATATTTTTATATTAATTGAAGTATTTTCAGAAATAGATGAAAGCATATACTAATGATGTGTTATTATGTTCTATAGACTATATATGACAATTGACAGAATAGATAGAATCACTTTATTGTTAACTGGAGATTTTGATGTGAGAGACAGATCTAAGATTCGAAGTTTTTTATTCTTTTAATGATTTTAAGTTAATAAATAATAATTGTCTTCACAATTAACTATTTATAGATATTTAGTAGATTTTTTTTAATATATATATATTGGAGTTAATATCTCAAAAGGTCATTCAACTTAGAGAATTTATCTAATAAAATCATTGAACTTTATTTTGTATCAATAAAATCACTCAACTTAAATTTTTGTATCAACAAAAATCACTTAACCAAATTTATCATTAAAAAAAATGACAAAGCAATATAAATTATGTTTATGCCATATAAATATGAATTTCATAAATAAATAAAATTAAATAAAACTATTAAGAATTTCTTACCGATAAACTTAATTAGTGAAAATTATATCATGACATTAACTATTAACAAGAATCCTCTGACTTACGGTAGCAATAGCGATTAGCGGGAAACAACAATAATTATTTTTCTATTAAATTCAGTATCGTAACAATATCTTTCTGAGCACTTAATTCAGTATGCCCAAACAGAAGTATTGATACTTTTGGGTAACATCTGGATTTTTTTATGAATTATCCAACAAAAAAATATTCATATACTTTTTTTAAATCTGAATATTAATTTTAACTTTTCAAATATATAAAATGTTCATCCATTTTTGTTCTGTCAATTACTCGGCTGAATTGTAATTTCTTCTCCAAATCGGACAATGATTTTGTTTTTGTTTTTGTTTTTGTGTGATGGTTATAGTGATTGACTGGAAACTTGATCTAGGAGAGAAAATGAATGGTGATATAATAAATTAAATTGAGTGATTTTATTGATATAAAAATCTAAGTTGAGTGATTTTATTGATACAAAATAAAGTTTAATGACTTTACTAGATAAATTCTCAAAGTTGAGTGACCTTTTAAGATATTAACTCTATAAATTGAGTACATAAAGAGCAAATTTTTATTTAGTTATTATAATTTCACATGTCCCTTACATACGGGCCGGATACGTTATTTATAGCTATTGTTTTTGATAATGAGTGATAGTGAGATTTGAACTCTAGATCTTATTGAAATTTTAAGCTATTAGACGGAGCACGTTTTTTATTTATTTAATTATATTTACAATGGTGGTAAGTATTGAAAAGAACTTATAGGAAGTGTTTCTCCTTTAATAGGTCATAACTTGTACGTTGAACAAATTCGAATTAGTGTGAAGATGATTGGTGGGTCTTCAATTTAGTTCACTTAAGTGTTTGTGGGCTTGTGAAAGGGACTATTGCATTTGCAGGAACCATTTGCCCCCACTTGATGCCTTTGGATATTGCACAATCCTTTGGACATTGCACAATCCTTCATGACTTTTTTTTTCATTTTGGCCCCATGGCTTTGATACTTCAACTTCTTAACAAAACTATTTGAAAAAAGAAATTCATATATATATATATATATATATATTTGGTGTCTTCTACCTGAAATTGAAGTCTGGCTAATTTGAATTCGCCTAGAAAATTTCACATTATGATCAATTATTCCCTATCAAAAACGATTTCATTTTCAGAAAGATTCATTTTATGTTTATCTGGTACATTTTATTAGATATGTTCGTAAATAATAAAAAAGAATAGTATTATTTCAGATGAAATTGTTTGTTCAGCTTAGGTGCGTGATTGCGTAGTATAGTCACATTGATCAACACGTAAACTTGTGAAATATCTTATTTAACGTGCACTTCACTCTTTTTCTACTCCTTTCCGACGTAAGAATTCACCTCTTCTTTAGAAATTTTTCAGCCTAGAAGCATGCCATATCAGTCTTTCTATTTGAATCATTCTTGTCAGCTCGTTCTCTGTCATAAGCATCACATTCCTCGATGAGAGATAACCATTTATTTAAACAAGTTTTCTCCTCTTTTTTCTTTTATTTATGAAAATAAACTAGAGTTGTGGTCAATTTACAATATTCCAATTAGGTTTGTGGTCAATTTTCAATCAATGTACTTGATAGATTGATAATACTAGTTTTGAAAATACATATTTTGGTCTAGTGGCTTTCAAATGAGTCCTTTTCTTATGTTCCTTCATTGGTACCTACAAATAACAAGTCAAAATCATTTAATTAATTGTGTTGAGCATTTGAAAATGAGAAGCTACCTAAGTTGTTGTCAAAAGAGTACTATAGTACCTATAATTATAAAGAAAGTTAAAATGTAGCACATGAATTTGTATGAAAATTAGTACATTATACACATCATCATGGCCATAGGACTATTTGTCAATGGCCCCAAAGAAAGTAACATCAATTTTGTGTACAAATTTAGCACAAATATATAAATGAATTTGATAGAATTTAATAGTTCTGATACAAATTATGTATATGTTAACACATATGTATATAAATCAAATTCAAAATTTAGTTAGCACTTAAAATCGTTGTCCTAAACTCGTAGGACAAACTTAAAAATTTCATGATCCTAAAACAATTAGTAGTTTCTTTTTCTTTCCACTTGTTAAAAATTGACATTTCAAAGATTGGTGATTTTATTCTCCATCATTTGTACTTTCCAAAAAATAAAGTTTAATTACTTTGGTTTTAAATATATAAAAAGAATTTATAATTTTATTTTTTATTACAGATAAAGTCTGATTTATGAAGATATAAATTGACAATTCAGATTGTTAAAAGGTGAAGAGCCCAAATCATAGGACAAGGCTCCTACATCTTGGAATGGGACACACACACACACTTGACTCTCTCACATCCCTGTCACTAATAAACCCCCACCCCCCACCGCCCCACTTACCCACACACCCCACTCCAAAAATATTTTCTAAATTATGTATTCATTAAAGTGATCTTTTATTTTTAATTACTGATCTCAGATTCGAGTCTTGTAAATATAGCTATCTTTGATAAGGTGTGTTTCCTCCCAAAGCATGACTTGAAGGCATAAATCTAAATTAGTTAAGCTAGAAATTAAATATCGGAATTAAAAACAAGGCCAAATATGCTCATTATTATTCAAAATTGAGCAACTTTATAGTTTGTTCAACTTTTAGTCTAATATTATCCATTATACACTATCAGAAATAGAAATTTTTCCCACCGCAAATTAATGAGAAATGTATATTACAACAATAGTAATAACATAACTATAATATAGTTCCGTAAAATAAAATCTAAAGAGAATAAAATGTACACATACCTTACAACTCATTATCTCATCAAATTGATTCACTATAATTTCATATTTTTAATTCGATTTTAATATTCTACAGTATGACAAAATAGATAGTCATAATTTATTAGACTTTGATTTACGCAGAATCATATCTGCTTTTTAAAAAATATTTTATTTTCAATCTCAATATAATAATTTATATTTATCATATCATGGCCACCTGCGGAGGCAAATAGAACCGAGGGTGTTTATTCAAATTCTCAATTATTATTTTTTATGTACGTATGATATATGTTGAACCCCTACGACTTCTTCGTGTGTAGTGGACACATCGCAAATTTGATTACTTTAGGGGCAAATTTGAACATTTCCCCCAAAAAATTGCCACTATATAAAGCTCCCATTCCGCCATTAACAAGCTCAGTTCAAATCTCCATTTTTACACACACTAATTACTCACAAAAACACCTTCTTAATGGGTTTTCCACTAGGCTATACAGATCTCAATTTCCCCAAATTACTTCTCCATCTTCTTTCAATTCTATTCTTCATCAGAAAACTCATCTGTAATCTCTTCACAATTCTCGGTCTCCCCGATTTCCTCGAACCCGACTTTCCTTACCCGACCCGACCCGTAGAAGAGAATACCCGGTTGTGTTCGGTGTCGGCGGCGATAATCCGGGAGATATTACCGGTAGTGAAGTTCTCCGAGATAGTTGACCCGCCGGAGAACTGCGCCGTTTGTCTTTACGAGTTTGATTCCGGCGACGAGATCAGGATGTTGATGAATTGTCGACACGTGTTTCACCGGAGCTGTGTGGACCGTTGGATGGATCATGATCAGAAGACGTGTCCACTTTGTAGGAAGGAATTTGTACCGGAGGATATGATGGGGATTTTTAATGAGAAGTTGTGGTTGGCTTTTGGGGTTAATGATTTTTGTGAGGAGTAGTCCGTGTTATACCGTCAAACCTCTTTATAACAACGTAACGATGTTGATAGCTTTGATAGTTTTTTTAGTTGTTATAGTGAAACACTATTATGGAAAATATACGAAAAAATTGAATGATATCCTTTGTTCCGATACTATTTAGCTGTTATAGTGAAATGTTATTGCAGATAAGGTATTACTTCAGATAAGGTATGAGAAAAAGATTGTAAAACAATTTTTTTAGTGGTGATTGGGATTTTTTTATTTCTCCCTATGTCCGACTGATTCAGGTATGCATCAAATAAATTTACGTAAAGTATTCTTGTTAAAAGGGAGTGAATGTATATATAAGGTTTAAATATGAGATTTTTGATTAAAAATGAAAAAAATACGTATTATTTTATACGTTTGAATTTGAAAACTCTAGTTAAAAATAAAGAAAAATTCATCATTCTATCACGACTTTAATGATTGTGATTGGATTTGGCATATTAATCAATTTTTAATAGAATTATAAAGTTTTAATAGAAATTATTGAATTATGTCGATCTCATAGCTTTCCCTCTAGCTCCGCCCCCATATTCATAACTTTGGTTTTTTTATTTCTCCATACAAGTTAGTGTCAGCCTCAAAGTAAACATTTGCTTCTACACTTGGAGTTTGCTTATAGGAGCTTAGGTTTTAGGTTTTTATATTTAGCTTACCCAACCTAGGATTCCTCGAACAAAAAAGAAAGGAAAAAGACTGTATCCTAGCTAGGTCTTTGATGAGTAAGTAAATCAATCAATAATCCTAGTTCATTTTATCGGAAATAGCTTCAATAAAAAATGTCTGAAA
Organism: Solanum acaule; assembly: GCA_036250505.1. Lineage (NCBI taxonomy): Eukaryota > Viridiplantae > Streptophyta > Magnoliopsida > Solanales > Solanaceae > Solanum > Solanum acaule. The sequence continues at coordinate 6,406 of JAJOOR010012330.1, forward strand.
TAAATGTTATGAAGGTCACAATTTCAATTGAAAATATCTGAAGTTATTCACACAACAAACTTTAGATAAAAATGTTTGATATTTGATCTTTACAATGCTTTATTTTATATAAATATATCCGAAGTGAGATGTGGATTTTCAATTTCAGCTGATGTTTAACATCGAATATAAACTAAATCATGGTCTCATAAGCAGATATTTGTGCATTTTGCCCCTTCTAATTGGGCAGGTAAATGGACTCGGACCACAACTTGCATATGGGCCGGAACTAGACAAAATCATGGGCCGATTGTAGTCCTCTTTTTTTTTCTGGGCCAATTTGATTGGGTTACTGAATCGGCCCAACCGACTTGCAAGGTATGTAGCCCACTATCATCCTAAAACAAATTGTGAATATTAAGGTGTTATCTTCGAATGGAATGAGGTATATTTTTGGAGTATTTAATATGAGTGTGGTAATACTTTTTGTGAGTCCGAGCAACATAAAAACACGTTAGGCAAAATATAGGGGGTGTTTACTAAGCTAAGGCAAAAGATAGAAATGTATTTTAGAAATTTGCATTGGATAAATTATAACTTTGTTTCTTCTCGAGGTTTTGGTCTAACGGCAAATGCACAACACGTGATAAGTGAGTTAAGTACATGTCATAGGTTTCAAACTCTACTGCAGAAAAAGAACTTATTTTTTTAAGTGAAGAAAAATAAAAAGTGCACCCATTATCCATCAAGTTTTGAATTGTATGCTCAAAAAAAAATTCAAAAGGGGTATCGTTTCAATTTGGGTTTTTGCCTATATATAAGCAAAAAGGTAACTTCATACCGACAACATCGATCGTAATAGTGAAATAGTAATTATTTCTTCATTTTTAATTAAAAGTTTTGAATTTGAGTCTAAAATTGTCTTTATCAAGAAGCATTTCACCCCCCCCCGCCCCACCCCACCCATCCCACCCCCCTCCTCTTCTCCCAAGCAATGTAGGACTTTTCAGTACAAAATCAAATATTTTTTTTACTCCAACAATTGTTTTAACAAGATTTTAAAATTGGTTCCTCATAAAATTTTAACATTTTTCAAGTGAAATACATCTCCTCCGACTATAACTTTAATTCCATATAGTATTATTTTTTAAAAATAAAATATCATCCGATTCATGTCCAAACGTTTACAATATCTTTTGTAAAGGAAAATGATACAGTGCACAGCTGTGACTTAGCTGTGACTTGATGATAATGATGCTGTGAGTTGTACATATTTAACCAAACTCTCTAGTCAACTTGTATTTAACTAAAGTTTGGTAAGTATGTGGTTATTAGCTGGTAGGTTATTGTTATGGATATTTTAGTTGTGTTTCGGGTTGAATGTTAGAAATTTTACGAAGGATAGTTTAGAATTTTTATGACAACGTTCAATCAATCATCTTTTGTTGATTATAACTTCTTCCCTAAAAGTGTTTATTCCAATTTATTTGTTTTTACCTGTTTTTTAATTGTCGGTACTCAATATGTATTCGAATTAATATATATCATATATCTATATTGTTTCATGTAAATCATTTATCTCAATTTCAAAATATGACAATTGACATGTATTTGAGCGAGCACATTTTAACATAATTCCTCTCGATTAATTTTACGTTCACCATTAACCTACCATAATCTTCCTTCTTTATTTGATATAATAAATATAAATTAACAAATATAATGCTTACATTAATGTATTACTTATGAATAAAATATTTATACATATTAAAGAGTTTGATAATATATACGTACAAAATATTTGTGCTTAAAGTTATCAAATTTTATTACGTCTGTACCTAATATCGTGGATTCGCTTTTGTTTCCACCCTTAAAGGTGATTGAATATATACCTATATAACTGATGCCTATATTATTTATATGAATAAAACACAAAACTAACAACTAAATATATTTTAGTATATAATTTATTAGTATTGATTTTTATATTAAAATTGTATTTCCACAAATACAACCAAACATGATACAAATTAATAATGAGTTGTATTTGGAGATTATATCTACTCTCACCTAATTATGGTGATTGGACAAGATATCCACTTATAAATTTTCGAGGATACGATCTTAGATAGATGACTATGAAAGTCAAGAATTAGGATAAAAGGTATCAGACAATCAAGTGTCATCTAATTTTCCTTCTATGTACTATTATTATTATGTTCCTATTGTATCTTATGCTTCATTTTTATTATTACATGTTATTTTCTTTGCCTCAGTTAGCGTGTTATTTGTTGTTATGGATAAAAATGTTTAATATTTGATCTTTACAATGCTTTATTTTATACAAATATATCTGAAGTGAGATGTGGATTTTCAACTTCAGTCACCTATGTCTGAAGTTGATGTTTAACATCGAATATAAAGGAAAATTACGCAATTAAGCAAACTTATACTACTTAATTAGTCATCATAGTTATAGTTTGTTATGATTACCACTCGCGACTAACATTAATCATTAATTATGTGGGTTGACTTCGAGTTTGTATAATTAGTCGTGTTTGTATAATTCCCCACATTTGTATAATTCTCAACCAACAATTATTCGTTTGATTTGTATTTGTATACGATACTTTGTATTTGTATATGATGATGATTTCCTTTAGATTTTCAGTTTTATCACCATATACATTCAATCTTTTTGTATGTATCTTTTAAAAGTTTGTATAAACGTGTAGTTTTTGGATTTTATATAATATAATTTATATAATGTAATTTGTATAATATAATGTGTATTACTGTTTAAAGTTCATATGTCTATGTTTGTATTAATTCGTTATTTCAAGTTTGATCATATTTGTATAATTCCAGACTTTATATTACTCAATTATACAAAAACACGCGAATTATGCAAATGTACCCACAAATTCTAAAATCGAGATGCGAATTATACAAATTATTGCCCTCTCTCGCTCGCCTCTCTCCTTCCTCTCCCAATCTCGCTCACCTCTCTCCTCACCCTCCAAAATCACTCGTCAGATATACAAATACATATGCATACCAGTTACATATATACAATTATCTAACTAATATACATATACAATTCACCTCTCTCCCACTCTCTGCCCTCTCTCACTTGTCTCTCTCCTACCTCTCCCAATCTCGCTCGTCACTCTCCTCTCTATAACATGTAGCTACGAATCGTAATTAGCAAACTATAGTTATGGAACGTAAGTAAGCTATTTTTTAGTGGCTATATGCGAAAATTCCCCGAAACCAAATCACGATCTCATAAGTGGATCTTTGTGCATTTTACCCCTTCTAATTGGGCAGGTAAATGGACTCGGACCACGACTTGTATATGGGCCGGGATTAGACCAAAATCATGGGCCGATTGAAGTCCTCTTTTTTTTCTGGGCCAATTTGATTGGGTTACTGAATTGGCCCAACCGACTTGCAAGGTATGTAGCCCACTATCATCCTAAAACAAATTGTGAATATTAAGGTGTTATCTTCAAACGGAATGAAGTATATTTTTGGAGTATTTAATACGAGTGCGGTAATATTATTTGTGAGTCCGAGCAACATAAAAACCATCGTCAGACGTTAGGCAAAAGATAGGGAGTGCTTGCTGAGCTAAGGCAAAAGATAGAGATGTATTTTAGAAATTCGCATTGGATAAACTATAACTTTGTTTCCTCTCGATGTTTTGGTCTAGTGGCAAAAGCATAACACGTGATAAGTGAGTTAAGTACATGTCATATAGGTTTCAAAACTCTATTGCAGAAAAAAACTTATTTTTTAAGTGAAGAAACATAAAAAGTGCACTCATTATCCATCGAGTTTTGAATTGTACACATTGACCCTTGAAATTTTTTCAAAAGGGGCTTCGATTCAATTTGGGTTTCTTCCTATATATAAGTAAAAAGGTAACTTCATACAGACAACATCGATCGTAATAGTGAAATAGTAATTATTTCTTTATTTTCAATCAGAGGTTTCGAATTTGAGTCCGGATATGAAATTGTCTTTATCAGCGAGCATTTCACCCACCCCTCCCCCTCCTCTTTCTCCCTCGCAATGTAGGACTTTCCAGTACAAAATCAAATTTTTTTACCCCAACAATTGTTTTAACAAGTTTTAAAAATTGGTTCCTCATAAAATTTTAACATTTTCCAAGTGAAATACATCTCCGACTATAACTTTAATTCCATATAGTATTATTTTTTAAAAATAAAATATCATCCGATTCATGTCCAAACGTTTACTAGATCTTTTGTAAAGAAAAATGATACAGTGCACAGCTGTGACTTAGTTGTGCCTTGATGATAATGATGTTGTGAGTTGTACATATTTAACCAAACTCTTAGTCAACTTGTATTTAACTAAAGTTTGGTAAGTATGTAGTTATTAGCTGGTAGGTTATTGCTATGGATATTTTAGTTGTGTTTCGGGTGGAACGTCAGAAATTTTTTGAAGGATAGTTTAGAATTTTTATGACAACATTCAATTAATCATCTTTTGTTGACTATAACCCCGTTCTTAGCTAGTAGTGTTTATTCCAGTTTGTCTCTCTTTGCATGTTTGTTTTTATTATCGGTGCTCAATATCTATTCAAATTAATATATGTCATATATCTATGTTGTTTCGTGTAAATCATTTATCTCAATTTCAAAATATGACATGTATTTGAGCGAGCACATTCTAACATAATTCCTCTCGATTAATCTTACGTTCACCATTAACCTACCATAATCTTCCTTCTTTATTTGATACAAATTAACAAATATAATGCTTACATTAATGTATTCGTTATTCATGAAATTAAATTGGCAACTAAACATAAGATAAAGAATCTTTCAATATTAAATCACGTAATTACAATTGTTTTTTCTATACTTCATTCCTCCAACCAAATGATTAAAATTAGGTGTGGCCCATAGGATTATAGATTATTAAATTATTACTTTTTGTTAAATTTATGGATAAAATATTTATACATATTAAATGAGTTTGATAATATATACGTACAAAATGTTTGAGTTAAACTTATCAAATTTTATTGCGTCTATTCCTAATATCGTGGATTCACTTTTGTTTCCAACCTTAAGGGGATTGAATATATATACCTATATAACTTATGCCTATATTATTTATGAATAAAACACAAAACTAACAATTAAATATTATATAATTTATTATTGATTTTTATATGAAAATTGTATTTCCACAAATACAACCAAACATGATACAAATTAATAATGAGTTGTATTTGGAGATTATATCTCCTCTTACCTAATTAAGGTGATTAGACAAGATATCCATTTGTAAATTCTCGAGGATACGATCCTAGATAGAAGGTTATGAAAGTCAAGAATTAGGATAAAATGTATTATCAGACAGTCAAGCATCATCTAATTTTCCTTCTATGTACTATTATTATTATTATGTTCCTATTATATCTTATGCTTCATTTAATTATTACATGTTATTTTCTTTGCATCAGTTAGCGTGTTATTTGTTGTTACTACAATTCTTTTATCTAATATATTCTATTTTCACAAAAGAAATATATATTATATATTTTTATCTGAGCCAAGAATTTATTGAAAACATCTTCTTTATCTTCACCAAAAAAAGATAAAATTATATACATACGATCCTTCCACTTATAGAATAGAATTAAACTGAATATGTTTTTGTCGTGTCCTCTCCCCCACCCCCCAAAACAAAGAAGGAACAAAGAAAGACCACAAATTTGGTCCACATTGGACTCCTTTCCTAATGACACTCAAATGGTAAAAGGAAATCACTAAGAAATCTACAAGACTTAGGTCATTCTTGACCACTAGCCACCATTTTACCCCACCCCCCACCTAATAAATTCCCACATTTGTCAACCATTCTTGATTCATCTTCTAACAAACTCAACAACCCATAATTTAATTAGGTCTCTTATTAATATTTGGTTTGTGTTCTTTCTTGTTTTCTTGAGTTTCAAGTTAGCATAAATTTTCTTGAAATTTGTTCTGTTTTTTCTCATAAAAATGCCACCTTTTGTTGGATCAAACCCTCTTTCATATGGTTTCAGACACAACAACAACCACATGGATTCAAATTCCAACATAGTCACCATTGATGTTGGTGGCCATCTTTTTCAAACAACTAAACAAACCCTAAATCAAGCAGGTTCAAAATCTCTTTTTTCTACAATTTCAAGTAATTTAGATAATGATTCAGTTCCATTTATTGATAGAGACCCTGAAATTTTCTCTGTTTTACTATCTCTTTTAAGAACTGGAAATTTACCCTCAAAAGCTAAAAACTTTGATATTCAAGATTTGATTTTTGAAGCAAAATTTTATGGTGTAGAACAAATCTCTTCTTTTACCTTTAACTGGTAGAGATTCACCTACAGCAATTTCCACAACAGAAAATGGTTCAGTTCAAGTAGCTCATGGTTGTAAAATTACTTCTTTTGATTGGTCTTTAAAGAGAAAATCCACAATTTTAACTCAATTTCCAGCTATTGATTCTATGTTGTGTTTGAATTCAAGAACTGTTGCAGTTGGTGCTACAGATTTTTCGGGTTTACAGATTCTTGATCTTGTTAAGGGTTCTGTTAAAAAGAATCTTAATTGGGAAAATGTGACCAAGTCTGGTTCAACAGTACAAGCAATTGGATCATCAGGTGAATTCTTGTTTACGAGTTTCGAATCATCTAGGAGGAATTCGAATTGCATTATGGTATATGACGTTAACGATGATTTTAAACCGGTTGCTAAGATTGGTCATTATGAAATCTTTGGTGCTGAATTGGATTCAGCAATTCCAGCTACTAAGTTAAGATGGTTACCTAGTCATAACTTGTTAATGTCTGCTGGTTCACATAGTGGTCCTTCTGGTGTACTTGGGAATATTAAGTTTTGGGATTTAAGGTCTGGGAATACGGTTTGGGAAGTTAAGGAAAACGTTGATTGTTTCTCCGATATCACAGTTTCGGATAGTTTGTCTGGTATTTTTAAAGTTGGAGTACACTCGGGCGAGGTTTTTCTTGCTGATTTGAGGAATATTGGTTCTGAGAATGCTTGGATTTGTCTTGGTGATCAAAGAAAGGTAACGAATGGTAAAAAGGAAGGAATTGGATGCAAAATCGAGAGCCATGGGAATCAAGTTTTCTGCACTAAAGGAGGAAATGTTGAGTTGTGGTCTGAGGTTCTTATCGATGGTTCAATAAAAGGTAGGTTTGGATCAGAAGGCAGAGTTTTTAGGAAGAACTATATGGGAAGAGCAAAAGATTTTTGTGGAAATCAGATAACTCACTTCAGCTTTGGAGGGAATAGAATGTTTGTTACACGAAAGGATCAACAATTTGTTGAGGTTTGGCAGAGTTCAGTTAGGGGATTTTAGTTTTTTTTTTCGCAAGCATTGGTAGGAGTAGGTCGTGGCGTTGAAGCCAACTTGTTTGGGACTGAGACGCAGTTCATTGATTGATTGATTCAGAAGAGAAGGTTAGTGGCTAGCTTTATTATTTGTAAATGTTTATATAGTTCATCAAGCTGTTATGTGCACAAAAATTGTATTTATACAACGCTAATGAAATGCCGAAATGTGATTCTTTTTTTGTTTCAATCTTGTTCATTTCTTCACCATTAAGTCTTTGTTGAATGTATGGCTCTTTTGTTATATAGTTCTTGTCTTCTTTGCTTAAAGTTAACTTCTAAAGCTGAGGTCGGGCAGGTTGAAAAAGCTGCTAAGAAGAATAGTTTTCTTTTCTCTTGCAACCTTCCACGCCAAGTAAAGTTGGGATCGATCCCAATTGCCTTTCACGCGAGGAGATCCATTATAGTCGTTACAAATGCTCCAGAAGAGAATTAATCAAGTTGCTCGAAGATAGTATATATTGCTGTACCTTTGTGCTACCAAATATGATTTAGTATTAGTATACTTCCTGGAACAGTTGCATCTTCACTCCAGTCAGGACATACTTTCAAGCTGATGGGATTTCTTTTTTGTCAAAGCATTTCTTGTTTTGCCATGACTTTGTCATTTCGAACTACTTCTTTGTTTTGGTTTTGTAGAATGCCATTGTCACTTATTGCATCATTCCCAGTTCGCAAATGTTTCATGCATTGTAGTCAACTATATGAATCCATTATATGTTGTCGCCTGTTGATCTTGTGACCGGAGAAACTCGTTGTCTTTGCTAGGAACTCACATTAGTTGAGGCCTTGAGGGTAAGAAGGGGCAGCCCGGTGCACTAAAACTCCCACTATGTGCAGGGTCCGAGGAATGGCCTATTGTATGCAGTCTTACCTTGCATTTCTGCCAGAGGCTGATTCCAAGGCTTGAACCCGTGACCTCCTGGTCACATGGCAGCAACTTTACTGGTTGAGGCCTTGAGGGTATGGAATGTAATCTCTTTATATAGTTTTGAACCATCCTGACCTCACGTGGAAGTTTTTGGGGTTGAGCGAGGCCAATCTCCATTTTCTTAATATAGTATTAGAGTCGGACTAACCCTTGTTCTTGGTTTACCCAATATTGCGCCCAGTGGCGGAGCCAGGATTTTCAATAAGGGGGTTTAAAATATGAAAAAATAGACACACGAAGTAGTCGAAGGGGGTTCGACATCTACTTTATATACCTAAAAAATTATTTTAACCATGTATAAATAATATAATTTTTCGCCGAAGGGGTTCGGATGAACCTCCTACTTGTAAGGTGCCTCCGCCACGCCCTCATTTGGTTGAGGATACGAGTTGTAGTCTCATTATGGTTTTGGTATACATTGCTTCATAAGACAAATTTTGAAGTCGAGTCAAGTCTAAGGTCCATTTCTTAATAGTCGCGAAGCTTTACAAGCAGACTGACATAGTGGCATATTCTTAATCAAGCATGAAAATTCATGGACATTTGAATGGTAACTGCCACTTGATCTTAACTGGCTTCAAAAGGTGTTTGAAGAAGTATGCTCTGGATACATTTGTCTTACAGTATCTTTATATAGACCATCTCCAACCCAACACCAAATCCTTATTTGGTGTAAAATTTGGTGTTTTGGAGCTCCATCCCAACATCAAATTTTACACCATTTTGGTGTGTCAATAGTGTTACACCAACACTATTCATCACACCTTTATTGAATATTTTAATATTATTTCATTATACAAAACTTTTAATTAAACATTATATAAATTGTATGTTTACTTAAATCTCTTGTATATTTAATTATTTTTTATGTAATATTTTTATAATATTAATTTTAGGTATAAAAGTTAGCTTTTTATAAATTAATTTTTCTATATATGACTTTTTTTTTAAAAAAAAAATAAACTATGTTAATTCTACTATAAATTATAATTGGATATAACTACAATTAACCTTCACAAAAATTAAAAATGCAAACATATAAACTATTAAACAAATAATACAATGTACTTAAAAATAACCGACAATAATAAACATTCAATAAAGTAGTAATTGACATACATCAAAATTGAAATATAAAATATATAGTAATTTTAAAAAGTACAACAAAACATAATAATTTAAAAAAATTACACCAATAACATAATGCATTAATAGAGTATTTATGGGAGCACCATAGTGATCTTGAAAATTGAATATTTATGTAGAATTTAAAATAATTTTTTCAATTATGTAATGTTTATTTAATTATATTTCATTAATGATTTCACTTTTATTTGTATTATCCATTATTATGTATAATGTATAATATTTGCTAGCAATTTATATTATTTAAAAAATTATGGTATAAAATAATTTTATGTTAAACAACTGTAAAAGAAAATAATATGAATTATATATGGTGAATGCTTTAGAAAGAATTTGTTTTATGAAATAAGAAATAATAATATATTAATGAAGAGAGAGAAAGATATTTCTTTTTGGTGTAAAATTTGGTGTAGTGGGTTAGAGTCGATTAACACTAAAATTTGGTGTTTGGGTAGGAATATTAAATTGGATTGTCTTATGAGTTGTCTTTACTTTATTGGTGAAGAGAATGAGATTTGTTTATATTTATTGATATTTTAAGTCCTGCAAACTGTCATGAGTGTTGACATTTGGATAATCGTGGTGTTCAAATCAGTTTGCGTATAACTTGGCTAATTCTATAGTAAATCTGGTGAAAATCTATTACCTTCCATCAACACAAGTATCGAGGTCATTTTGTTCAAGTTCAGATTAGTTTGTGTGCACCTTAACTAATTTCACAGGATACTTGTTACATTTCACCTGCACAGATATTGAGTGTCCATTAAAACTTGAATATAAATAAGAAGAAATTATCTTAGTATTTTATTGCTGCCAATCAATGTATATATATTGGATAGGTGAAATAATGTTGTTTGGTTTGGTTCTTTATTGTCTGTCATCTTGTTCTATAGCCATAAAGTGACATCAACTTAACCTAAAACCTAGAAATCCTCCGGGAGTAATGGTGTACGGTTCGAAACTTGATGGATTATTGATCGACCCATCTACCATTCTAATGGTGTGAAGCTTTTGAGAAACCGTGTGGACGTGATCCAAAACAGACAATATCACACTGTTAAAAATATATTTGGATCGACTTAGCCCAACAAACAAAATATAAAGACGGAAAAGAAAGACATGATAACATAGTCAAATTAGAAATTGATGAACTGAGGTTCTCAACTAGGGGTAACAAAATTAGCTCATGAAAACACAACTCGCCTAGTCAACCCAAATTTAACCTGTCCATTTATTAACTCATTACATCTTGATTCATCCAGATTCAATCTGACTCGTCCATTTGACAATCCTATTTGGTCAAATCCAAGCTAAATTCCCACAATTTCTTTGCTAAATCTGAATCCTTAGCCAAAGAAGTAGTTGTGTTTGTAGCTATGTTGTTGTCTGAAAAGTACTCCCCACTTACTCCTTTCACTTGTGGATGCAAAGCCACATAACATGTAGTTGATGCTCCCTATAATCATAAGATAAACAATGTAGGGGGGAAAATGGTGATAATCATACTTAGGGGCGGAGCTGCAGTATAAAATATAAGGGGGGGAGGGGGGGGGAGCGATCAAGATTTGGCGATAAATACAGGGGCCGAGCTACAGTATTAAATAACAAATGTAAGGAGAAAAAAATTCAAGTACATGTTCAATATTCTTGAGCACATATCTCCCAATCCAATTAACTATTCCTGTAAAATATGGTTAGGGAAGGAGAGAAAGTAGGGTCAAACTAAAGATTAAGAATCCGTTTGACTTAGCTTAAAAAAATAGTTTTTAAAAAGTCAAAGTAGGGGTACCTACTTTTAACTTTTTTAAAGTCGTTTTTAAAATATCAAAATACTCTTAAGGCTGAAAACTACTTAATAAGCTAAGTCAAACACCCTCTAAAGATGACTCAATATGGACTATGGATGACTTCCTACTATTTTTGAACAAATATATAGTCAAAATTATCAGAGATAGATTCAAAATTTAAATTTAACGAGTTCATGCTTAAGATTCTTACAAGTGAACACACTACACTTCTAAAATTATAAGTCCAAAATTTTAAATTTATCTAAATACCAAAGAGATTTTACATAAATGGTGGAATACAAAAAATAAAAGTGAGTTAAAATATTTTACCATGAAGGATATTGTTGTAACGCATAATGTTGGTGGCAATTGGTCCAGGATGAACTGAATTAGCAGTAATATTCACCCCTTCTTCCTATTTATAAAAAAAAAATATTGATAGAGGCGAAATCAAAATTTTAATTATATAAATTTTGAATTTTATAATGACGACTTTAAATGATGATAATAATTTTAATTACCTTTAAGCGCTTAGCAAGTTCATTTGCATGCAGTATATTAGCAAGCTTTGATTGGCCATAAGCATGAAATCTATGGTAGCTGCAAATAATTACAAATAAATAAGAAATATTAAAATTCTAAAAATAGGATGTATACAAAATATAAATATAACACACGTTTGATTTACGATATAAACAAATTGGGATGTACTTTTATTTTCAGTTTTAACCTTAATTTTTTCAGAAGACTTTTATGGGAAGTGAAAATGAAATCAAATAATTTTATATTTAATTGAAATCAAATATTCAATTAAACATGAAATAAAATAATATCATATTTTATTCTTTAAATAAGAAATTTCAATTAAAAATTATAATTAAAGAAGTTACCCCCTTTGTCCCTAATTACTTGTCCACTTTTCCTTTCATAGTTGTTCCTAATTACTTGTCCATTTTGACAAATCAAGAAAGGACAAATTCTTTTTACCTATTATACCCTCAATTAAATGACTAATTATTTTGAAAAATGTAGAACTTTTCATCCACTTCATAATTAATAGAGGTAAAATGATAAACTCAATATGTCATTAATTATTTTCTTAATAGGTGTGTCAATTCAAAAGTGGACAAGTAATTAGGGACGGGGGAGTATTTAATTGTGGACTATATATATACCTCTCTTTGTCATTAATTTTATCAAAAATAATTCCCTGAGAATATGCAAAATCATGTGCTGCAGATGCAACATTTACTATCCTTCCTTCTTTTTTGCTATTTTTAGCTGTATTTTTCATGTTTTCCAATAAAAGATTTGTCAAAAGAAAATGACCTGCAAAAACAAAATATTAACACATCATATTTGATCATACGTTGAATAATGTATTCATCTTATCTAAAAGATGTAGGAGAGTCTTATTATAACCGGTAAAGTTGTTGTCATGTGATTACGAAGGAGGTCACGAATTTGAGATATAAAAACAATTTTTTTTTGCAGAAATACAAGATAAGGCTGCATAGATCCTCGTGATATGATCATTTCCAAAATCTCATAGTACATAATAAGAACTTGGTGCATCAAACTGTTATTTATTGCATCTAAAAGACTATGGATAGAGTAGATTTTCTTTTACTTTAGTTTGTATCTTCAAAATGACAAAACGTCATTACACTTATATTTACTTAATTGCATCTTTAATATATTACTTTTGCACACGTGTTGGAGCTTATGTTTTTATTTACTTAATTGTATCTTCATTATATTTTTTCATATGCGAACTTGGCTCTTTATCATGGGTTAAGTAATCACATGATCATTTTTTAATATACTTTTTGTGAGACTCGAATCCATTATGACGTTTGCTTCGATATTATATTAAAGTATGTGATCATTTTATTTAAAAACTTAAATTATTAAAAAAATTAATATTTTATTTAATTATTTAATTATATCTTCAACAAATTAAACATAATTAAATAAACTGAGTTACCTAAATGATTAACTGCAAATTGTAATTCTATCTTGTCTTGAGAAACTGTAAATGGTGGAATCATAACCCCTGCATTATTACTTACAAAACCAAAAAAACAATTAAATAATATTTATTGATATTATTATCAATCTTTCTTTGAAAAATATTTTCCACTCTACAACAAAAATTTAAAATATTCTTTTAGAAAATAATTAGTCATTCTCCGAAGAAAAAAAAACCATAAGAAAAACATTTTCCAAAAAACGTCTTTTTCAAAAAATAAGTTATTTTTTGACAATCAAACACCAAAAATATTTTTCATCAAAGGGATAAAAAGTGATTTTCTTCCTTTCAGTTTTTCATTTAAAATAGTTTCTGAATTTCTTTAAGTGTGGAATAGTGAAAAAAAATCGAAAAATATTTTTCGTCATGCCAAACACAATATAAAACTTATAAATATATTGTTTTCTTACATTAAAAGGTTCAAAGGATGACCAGCAGAGCTATATTCTTTGGCAAATTTTCTTATAGACTCCATAGAACTGAGATTTAATTCCATAAAATCAATTTTAGCATTTGGAATGGATTTATGTATATTTTCTTTAATTTTTTTGCCATTTTCCATATTACGTACTGCCATAATTACATGCACACCGTGCAAGGCAAGGACACGTGTCGTCTCCATGCCAATGCCACTTGTTGCTCCTGAGATAAGTAAAAACGAAGACTAAATTTAGTCGAGTTGAATCTTCTACGTTGAAAAATTATACTATGAATAAACTAAATGAGTAGTTTTTTGTTTCCACTAACATGGTACGAGGAATTAGTGGTGTGCAAATTTTTTGTAGTTAAGCAGTAAAAATTTCATGATAATCTCATTTATCGATAGAATATAGGAAATCAATTTAACTAAAAGCTATTTAGCTACGGATTAACTTGAGATTATCGATGAATTTTGTGTATGACATTTATCATGCATAGGCTCCTTCTTTCCTTACCTAATAAAAGAATCTCATAAATAGGATCGTTGATAATAAATTAAATGAAGAATAAACCTTTACGATAACTTTTTCGTTATCAAACATAGAGAAAAAGTGACCTGTAACAATGGCAGTGAGGCCAAATCCATTAATTCCTTTACTTACTTCCTCAGCAGTTGAACAAGATGAGAAACCAGATGTTCCTTTTCTTCCAAATATCCACATTTAATTTTAATTTTAATTTTAGTTTCACTCTATAAATTATATTCTTGGAGAATTCACTCATAAAAATTGATGATAGAGTAATATATATATATATATATATATATATATATATATAATAGTAGACTATATATACTTCTTTCTATTTCAATTTGTTTGTTTTACTTTCTTTTTGATATGTTTAGAAAATAATGGTTCTTTTCTTTTTTCGATAACTCAATAATTCTAACTTCTCACGTGGTATGTTTAAAAGACCATAAGATTAAAGAAACTTTTGGTATATTTTATGTATCTTTAAATTAAGACTTCAAGATTGTAGAGTTTTCTTTAGCTTCTTAAACTCTGTATGAAGTTAAAATCTAACACATAAATTGAACCGAAAGGAGTAGTAGACTAATTTGTTTGTTTTACTTTAATTTTAAGTCAGTTTTGAAAAGAACGTCTCTCTTCTTTTTCTAACGACTCTTTAATTCTAACTTTTCATGTGACATGTTTAAGACCACAACATTGAATGATATTTTGATATATTCTACGTATTTTCTTTACTTTATTAAATTTCATGTCTAATTAAAATCAAACAAACAAATTGAAACGAAGAGGGTATATAATAGGCAATAATATTGGACTAATTAATCTTTTTTTAATTGTTTCTTGTTTTAAAGGGAGAAATCAAGGAAAATTGAACAAAATCACAAGGAGTATATGACAACAATGAACATAGACAGACACGATTATCAAAGTTTTCTATAAAAACATATTATTTTTTCCGTTTTAATTTTCTTATTTTACTTTGCTCCTTGATACATTTCGAAAACAACGTTTCTTTCCTTTAGATATATCTACATTATAATTCGTTTCTAGTTAGAACGTATTGATCTCGATTATTTCTAACATACTTTATATTAAGATTATACTGTCTTTCTCGTAAAGGTAGAAAGACTGTAATACTATTCAATAGCATACAAATAATTAAGGAGGATAAAATAAAAATTATTTCATTGAAAGAAGCTTTTACATACAACTTGATGAGATTTTATTTCACATAAATGACATTTGAATTGAAGAAAATACACAAGAAAGATAAGGAAATGGTTAAGACTCTAAGCTCTACTCTTGAATGGAATTGCTCTGATGATTATTTAATGGTAAACTGCAGCAAGTGCAGCTCCAATGAATGGTCCAACCCAAAAGATCCACTGAAAAAGGAAAAAAGAAAAACTTGTTAGCTATGAAAAGAAAGAAACGAGAGCCTTCATGATTTTGGTTCAGTGATAAGAGCACAACATATGATGTGTGATTATGTGAATTAGGCGCATGTTATGAGTTCGAGCCAGGTGTTCTCTATCAAAAAAGCATGCTTAATACAACTAGAGTCATCAATGTGGCCTAATTAGCCTTGGCCCGGCCCAGCCTGGCACATGTAGGATTGGTTTGGCAATCTTAAGGCCCATCAAAATGATGAGTCGGCTTGTATGGGCTGGGCCAGCCCGTATTGACAGTTCTGAACACAACTTATAGCATAAAGACATTCGAACCATGTTTAAACTAAATGATTTTGGACAAGGGGTCGCACTCTCTTTTCGGTGGATACCTATCTCTTGTGAGTTATGACTATGGTAGGGGGAAGGAGAGGTGAGATCTACCCATTGATTTTATATTAGATAAGCAGCCATACTATGATCGTGGGGATCTAAGTGGAGAAGGATAGTAGGCCGAACTCATTATCCACTGAATTTCAAACGTGCCAACTAACCTCCGTGTTTTTTCGGTCATAAAAAACAAATAGAAATGGAAGTATGAAATATGATCATCACATGAATGTAAGTTGAAGGGACTTACATGGTCATCCCAAGCTTGGTCTTGGTTGAAGATGATAGCAGCTCCAAGGCTCCTAGCAGGGTTGATGCCAGTTCCGGTAATTGGGATGGTCGCCAAATGAACCAAGAATACCGCGAATCCAATTGGAAGTGGTGCCAAAATCTGTATAACACAATACAAAAGTTAAGAATGCAGTTTCTTTATTCTTCAAACAACAGCAATCACGTCTTAATCCGATGCAAGTTGGGATTTTATGCATTCGTTATCAAAAAGTCATTTTCTTTGTCGAAAAAAATTGGAATCAAGTAGAAGTCTGACTTTCTTGAGATAATAATTGTTAGTTGAGTGACCATTTGAGATATCAACCCCTATGGTAACTCATCGATGTGAGAATATCTTCGGCCAAACCCCTTGATGAGTCGGTCATTGGGCCAGCCTACGCGCAACTCAACTATTGCACTAGGTCTCTGCTACCTCCCACCAAAAACAGGGGGAGCCATCACTTGCTGACTAACTACAATGGCCCATGATAGTATGTGCATCATTTTTCCTAGACCAAGGCGTATGTTCAGTTGTTCACTCATCCTACTCAATCAAATTCCCAAACTATGTTTGCTCGGACTCTTCAAAAATGTCGACAGTTGCATGTCTGATCTTCCAAAAATAGTGCATTTTTGAACGATCCGACACATGTGCAGCAGCATATTTGAATAGTCTGAGCAACATAGATCCCCACACCCTCTTTCCAGTATACTTTGTTATCATGGCAATCCTTAAAAGAAAGGAAAAGAGAAATCCTTGCAGTATGATGATCCAAACACATTATCAGTAAGAAACAATTTTTCGATTAAAAGAAACAAAAATGAAGTTATCGGTGGGGCAAGAAAACACTTACGGGAACGTGTGAATCTCTAGCGTTCCTCTTGGCATCAGTGGCAGAGAAAACAGTGTAGACAAGAACAAAGGTCCCAATAATCTCAGCACCAAGGCCATCACCTTTCGTGTATCCGGGTTGAACCACATTGGCACCACCGCCAAGTCTCTGATACGGACCCTGCATGAATCCCTTGACAACACCAGCACCACAGATAGCACCGAGACACTGCATCACTATGTAGAACACTGCCCTGGTTAAGGAAAGTTTCCTTGCTAAAAACAGACCAAATGTCACAGCTGGGTTAATGTGCCCTCCTGTTTCAGTACAAAAAAAAAAAAAAGAGTCAGCTCTTGACAAATTTAAAAAAGAAATGTATGTTCAACCGAAAACACATTGCTTTCTACTCAAATCATGTGAAGGCGATTCGTTCACCGTAAAATCACTGTATATGATGAATTCTCTTGGTGAAACTACTGCCCCCGACACTAGTTTACTTATGCAAGAAGTAATAAGCAATTAAACAACAACAACATATCAAGTGTAATCTCACAGGTAGGTGAGATCTAGAGAAGTTAGATTGTACACAGACCTTATCCCTACCTCATGGAGGTAGAGAAGTTATTTCCGAAAGACCCTCGGCTCAAAGTAAGAAATAACCATAGTCTAATTAATTAACTGCCTTATATCTCAATTTTCAAGAAACTACTTCCACTTTGGTGATTTGATAGTTTTGAAGTAAAACTCTATGAGGTCGTTTGGTAGAGTGTATTAGGAAAAATAACGCATGCATTAGCATTGTGTATTACTAGTACCTTGTTTGGTACTCTTTTCCAACCTATGTATAACTAATGCTTGCATTAGTTATACACTCTATTGTGTATTAAGGTGTGTATTGCTAATACCATGGATTTCTA
>JAJOOR010012331.1:0-27805 GCA_036250505.1 Solanum acaule
CTCTAGGAGAAATCAATTACAGAAGTGATATATTTTTTCTGAAGATGTAAAGGTTTACTACAACACATATTTAGCTCATAACATTGATTTTGTCATTTTCACCTTTACTCCATATCTCTCACACAGTAAAACATTTTGTGTACTTGTAAGTCTTTATAATAAGACATTAGCTCAAATTAACATTGATTTTCCTTAGGTAACCGAAAATTGAGATACAAAAGGAGCACTCAGTAGAGAGATACAAACAAACAGGGACTGCAGTGAGAGGCCAACAGGAATAAAAAATTTAAAGCCCGGGTGCGATTTGATAATATTGCCCTAATGAGAGAGCCCACTGCCTTTTTACATGTTGGTAAGTATATATATTTCAAAATCATAAGTTCATAACTATCTGTAGAAAATGAAAATTAAAAGAGACCAAGAGAAAAAACTGAACATAAGACACTATGAATTATGCAAGAGCATTAAAATAAATGTCAAAGACTTTCTTCACTTCTTCCACAACGTTCATATAAAAATACACAGATTGTGCTCTGCCGAGCCCCTATACACCCCCTAATGGCTTCTGAAATTCAGTGTCTCTACACATTGGGAGGCAAACTACACAAGTGGAAATGTAACTGACTTGGTAGCAGTGTTATCAAAGGCGAAAAGCGCAAAAAAGCTCTAAGGTCTGTTGGGGCTTTAAGCGCAAATGAAGCGTGGGCTTTAATGAAAAAGGCGCAAAGGGAGAAAAAAATACAAATATATATGTTTAGTTCAAGACTAATAATTATAAACATGAATGACAATTATATGACCAAAGAAATTGATTTATTTTATGATAAAGTGAAATATCAATTGTTTAGTGTCACCTCTGACGAGGAGGCTCATTGGCAAGGAAAAATATGCCTCAGAACCTTGATGACAACACTAAAGCGCACATAAAGCGAGGCGAGGCACTCAATACGTTTTGAGCCTCGCTTCAGGGCTTAAGCGTGCCTTTGATAACACTGCTTGGTAGCAAACATGGTGTAACAACTGTTTTGTTAACTAGTGAGTTATCACAACCACTGCAGTCTCCAACTCGAGGCATTACAAGGATACAAATGGGGTAACCTAGAGTTATGCGTTGTAACGGACAGAATATCACGTATACAACAGGAGCTATGTCTAGAATCCATTAACTCACCACTAAATTCATGTGATATTTGGTTGTTTTTCACCCTTTGTCATGCTATACTATTTCCAAATGAATTTAACTCGAGTTGTGTGCCTGCATCCGCTGCTTTCTATACACATCCATCTATGCTCTTTCTGCTCTATCCTCCCTCTTTGTAGATTTGATCAGGCAAAAGCCTTTACCTTTTTGTTTTGAATCCCTATACCCGAACTCCTTCACATATTCTTTTCTCTGTGTAGAGTTACAACAATTCCAATACACTATTAGCACTTAACTACGTGTCCCTTTTCTTTTACCTTCCTATTCGCAAAAGCAAACAACCATAAGTGCCTCAACGGTGTAAAAAAGAAAAGAACCTTTCTCAACAATCCTTAACGACTAGGGATATTTGGATAAAACTTTCAAACTCTAATTTCTCTTCCTTCATTCACTTGTAAATTCTTTCATGTGTAACACTCGCCATTCAGATAGCTAGGGCTGCCATTTTTAGCTATGTATTACGCACTTTTTGTTAATGTAAGTTTCAACGCATAGAACACATTATCAGAGATTCATCGATTCTAATTTGTACCATCTAACCTCGAAAAAAGCAAAAAGAAAAAAAGGAGCTGAATGTGGCTCATCAAAACAGAAGAAAATCATCCACAACTATATATATGTTCATTAAACACTCCAATTTTATTTTACGTATTGACTGAGAGTCCATGCATTGTCTTGTTACCTGTCCATACCAGTAGTCGTAGTATTGTAGTTGTAGTTTCTTGTAATTCAATTATCTTATTACTAAGCCGTAGTAATTGTTCAGAATGCTTTGCTATACTTTTTCTGGATTGCCTTCAATTGTTTTTTCCTTAAAGGTGAGAGTTTATCATAAACAACCTCTCTACCTCAATCTCCCCAGACTCCACTTTGTGGGACTGACGACATTGAGTCAATGCTAGAAGAAATAGAATTTGTAGAAATTCATAATCAGAGCAGTTCAACTAAAGGAAAACGACAGAGTATAGCCCTATTTTGGACTAAACGCAATTTCAAGTGCCAATTTATAACAACTAAGGATTTCAATTCTCGTGACAAAAACGTAAAAGGAATAAAATGCGAAAGAGAGAAAACGAGCTTACCGGTGATCACAGAGGATAAATTATCGGAGATTCCACCGGACGGAGCTTAACGTCGGAGCAAAATTAGATTTTCCAACGAAACGTGATTTCACAGATCGTAAACAACTTCTCCGTGATCTATTCATATTGGGCTTAGATATCACGGCTCGTTTAGATGGGCTCATTTTTATGTCGCCGTTTGGTCATGGGATAACTGCGAAGCTAATACATGAATAATTCAGATTAAGTTTACATATGGCTCTTATAATGGTTGATTTTGGAAATTTGTCTAAAAAAACTATATAATTAGACAAATTTTACCACCATATATACTATTATTATCTATTATTTTAAAATATTGCGTATTTTACCACTAATTAAGAGTTTTCTACGTGTCTTACACATAAATACATATATTTTCGCTACCAAATACACAAAAATAGGGAGATTGGCGAGCGAGATTCATATATATCCCAGATTCATGTGGATCACACTAGATACATGTATCTGCATGTATCTAGAGTGATTCTCATATATTTGAGATACCAGATACATGGCAGATTGACGAGCGAGATGGAAGAGAGGCAAGGGAGATTTGCTATGTATTCCAAATACATCCAAATCCTCTTGGATACAATGTATCTAGAATAATTTACACCTAAATTTTACTGCATGTATCTAGACGTATCTGGAGACTCAAAAATATGGTAAGATACGCAATATTTCAAACTAGACTGTATCTAAGTAATTAGTTCATAAACTAGTGAGATTTATGTATGTTCCCAAATTTCCCCCATACGAAAAGTCTATTCATTTAATGAAAATTCCTTGGATAAACTTTCCCTCCAAATCTAATAAAATAAAGGAAGTTTGTATGGTAAGTCTTACACAACCATGCGTAAGCACGAGTTAGAAGAAACTTGTATAGAGTTGAACGATATCGCACTATTAGGAGTAAGAAGAAAGTGAAATGTTCATAAATGTTAAAGCCTCCCAATTATAGATGTGACGCGCTTCACACCGAAGAACTCTACAGACATGGCTTCATAGACACCCTATGACTCTTGAACTCTGCGTTCTAATACCAAGTTTTTCACGTCCTGAGCCTACACCCTGAACGTGGCCGGCACTCGAGAACCATTTATGATCCCCAAGCGAACCTTGGGCCTGGATGACTATTTATCAAAAGACGTAGTCAAGTATAAAAAAGATTTAAATACAAAATTAACTCAATAGTCTCAATTAAACTCAACTCAAATAAATGTTTGGAAATACTTAATAAAGTATAAGTAATAGTTCTCAAGATCTCAAAACAGTAAGAAACATATTGAGAGACTCATCAAATCTAACTATCTATGAAGCCTCTAATACTAGGATAGATTTCGGGAGAAGACCCACGACAACTCAACAATAACAAAAAATGAAATGTGAAATTCTCCAGAAAACAAGGAGGCTCACCAAAGTTATCTGATGCACAAAGTGATCTCAACAAAAACACATGTTGATGATCCTAGACACATGTATTTGCATCATAAAAGATGCATGTCGAATGAAATCAATATATTGAATGCACTATAGTCGAGGCGAAATAACTAAAAGAAAGGACTGCAATAGGTATAACATAAACTCAACTGAATGTAAAGAATTAAAGGAATGAAACCATTTAGCTTTACAAAATAATTTCTCATTCTCTGAACTTTAACATGATAAGTGATATATGAAAATATACTTTAACTCTATTGGAGATTCTCTAACCGACAACCATCACTATGAGTTAAGTGATGATACAACGTTTTGTCCACGCTACCAGAACTGTCCTACATCGTGCCGAGATATAGAACATCTCAACTAAGTGGATCCACTAACCTCTACCTGAAGGCACTAAGGATTCTTCTAAAAAGTATGACCATGTACCCATGTTGGCAAGACATGGTTTATGGGGGTTGTGAGTTGTCTGAGCTCTCCCCCATATCGATGCTCAATACTACTCCCAATAATATATACTCTTGCTCAAATGTATAAAAACATTACTCTTTCTCTGGTTTGAGATAATTGCTCAAATTATCCTCTTAAAAGAGGTAACTGCTCTAGAATGTCTCTGAAACTCATTGTTCATTTAGAAAATAAGTTTCTCTTTGCTTAATGTAAAAATACATTCTAGGTTGAGATAATTACTCAAAAGAGGCATCTTTTAGAGGTAACTGCTTTGTACTTAATCTTTCCGAAAACTCTTTTAACTTTTCTCAAAAAAAAAAAAAGTCTACTCTTTTTCTGCATGTAAAAATGAAACATTTGAGAAATTCTTAGTTCCCTTATAATCTTTCTCAAACTACTCTTTACTTCCTCAAAACTCAGTTTAAACAATAATGTTTTGTTTAAAAGATTCTCAATAAGAATTCACGGAATACTCAAAATAGGGTTCGTGCTGAAAAATAGTAATGAACAATCAACTCAATAATCACAATTCACATTTTACGACAATTCAATAATTAGGAATAGGAATTCAATAATCAACAACTTAAGAATTTAGAACTCACTATCAACTCATCTCAACAATACTAAAATCTAAGGATAAAACCCTAGATTACTCTTTCACTGATTTGAAAGTAGATGTTGGGTGTGAGGACGAACTAGTCCAACACTATGATAGCCTTACATACCTGGAAGAACGAAGTTCTTTGGCGAAATCGAAAAAACTTGAAGAACGCTTAAACCCTAACTTTTCTCCTCTTGGAACCTTGTTCTACTGTCTTGAAGTGTTAATGAACGTAAAAGAATGATTAACACTTTTTAAGCCCTTAATTTGGTGTGAAACGACGTAGTTTAGGCTTAGAATAGGGGTTAAAACGACGTAGTTCAAGTACCAAACCTTAGGGGAAAGACCAAAACGACCCCAACTAATAAAACTGAAAAGGTGCCTAAAGCAGGCAGTTTCACGGGTCGTTTAATGCTTCACAGGCCGTCTAGTGGGTCATCAAGTTGCACCTATCTGATAGGGCTTCACTAAAATGGGCATAACTTTTTACTTTGAACTTGAAATGAGGCAAACTTGGTGGTGTTTGAAAGAGGACTCAAAAGACCTTTAATTTGATAGGTCATCTGCCACCTAATTCATTTGGTGCTAAGAGATATGATCGTTTGAAGTTGACCCAAAACTTAAAATCTGATGGGTGACTTGTACGGACCACTAAACGGATAGTACAAGTCACCACGGGCCGTTTAGTGGCTCGTCTAGGTAACCTTCACCTTGGTTGCCTTGAGCAATCCTTCACGATGCCAAGACGGGTCGTGGTCCCCTAAACGGGCCATCTAAGGTCTCATGAAGGGTCCAAGGTCCATTTTGGGTTTGTGGACTTGCCCGTTTGTCCTTTTTAGCTATTTCTCTAACTTCGAGGTGTTACAATTCGAGTTGTCTTCAAGTTACCGATGTAATCTCATGAAGTAATGTCAATATGCAACTAGTAACTCAAAAAAAAAAAAAAGATTAAACCGACGATTGAATAACTCAAACAAATTATTAAAACTGCCACGATCCTAAATCTTCTTCTAATATGAATTACATCAAACTAATCTTCAACTTGCTTTAAATTTTCTATTACTTTAAATTAAATTTAGTATAATAAATTAAAATATCCAAAATTGTTTGTTACTTGTTGAATAGTCGGAGTAATAATTCAAAATTAGATAACCAATTCGAAAAGTTTCTTAGGGATTAATATATGGATTTAACCGATCATGTAGTACTTATATAACTGTGTACATTATTGTATGTGTTAGATCAATAATTATTACTCAATCCATTTACTAGTTCAATCCATTTCAATTTGCTCATGAAAAAATAGATTGTAGTCCAAACTGACCCATAAAAGATCTTACAAAAAATATTTTTAAAACATATTTTCTTTATTTAATAAGTTATACATAGTCATTTTATTAGGTACTAAAAATTTTAAGCAAACAATAAGGTAATTAAAACTTAGTAAAAATTGTGCAGATTGAGTTATAACCCACATTTTATAGTTTATTTTAGTAACTGTAACATCTCGCACCTAGAAACGACTATAAAGAGTTTAAAATATGAAAATATTGATTTTTGGAAAGAATATGGAAATCTGGAAATTTTGTCTAAGTTAAGAAAGTGAGTTTTGGCCATTTTCAAACGACCATAACTCCTAGCTCAGGAAGAGTTAGGAGCAGATCTTGATATGGTTGGAAAGCCCTTGGAGATATCTTTCCAACGCTGCCGAGATTGCACTATTTCGACATCGTATGAGTGAGATATGCCTTTCGGAAGTTGGGCTATATTGGATTGAGGAAAGTCTCAATCCGGATTTAGGGAAGGGCAAAGTAGTCTTTTCTCTAATTAATTTCCTAATTTGATTTTAGGGCTTTATTGGGGGTAAAAACAGAACCTAAATCAATTTTGGAAAATTAAAGAACGCCTCGGGCTTGGAGAAGAGAGAAAAGAAGAAAGAAAGGGAGAAAAGGCAAGGATTCGTCAAGATCATCCAAGCTTGCGAGTGGATTTCGTCGGGGGTGATCCCTATTAAGGTATGTGAGATCTTTCTGTGTTGGGTTAGTTCACCCACACACCAACTTGTTTTAAATCCTTTGGTTTGGAGTTATTTACATGTTGAAAGGTGAGGTTCTTGAAGAACAATTGTCGAATTCTTGATTGGTTGTGTTGTTGAGGGTTCTTAGTGATGTGATTCGTGTTTCCGGGTGGATTTCTGAGTTAGATCTGTTGTAAGTTGAAGGTACTAATGATCCTAGGTGATTGGGGAAAGAACTAGGGAAGTTTAGAGGGTTTGGAGATGAAAAACAAAGAAGAAAAGTCGTCAAACACCTGGGGAATAGGGTGGGGCATCGCGCCAGCCAACGCGCCCCAAACCAGTCTCTGAAGTTTGGTCTTTGGGGCGCCGCGCCATCCAGCGCTCCCCACACAGGCCTCTGAAGTTTGGGGCCTGGCGCCCCGTGCCTCTCAGAGCGCCAGGGACGCCAGTTCTCCCCATTTGTTTCCCACCTTTTCGTACTTGTTCCTAAGCGATGTACCTATGGTTTCTAGTTGTTTCCGACACTCTAAGGTACATCTAAACACCATTAAATCATCCATAAACATGAGATCATGAACCTTGAATCCATAATCCAATTCAAGGAAAGTTAAGATCAAAGTCAAAGAAGTTAAGAATCAAAGTCTAGAAGTTAAGAAGCAAGTCAACGCCAAGTTTCTTAAAGTTTTCAAGAGTCTTTAATAAACATTTTAACTTCGTTTTTAAGACTCAAGTTTTCAAGTTAAGCAAAGAGTAAAGAGTTGAGTTCATTTCTCAAAAAGATATTAGGGAACTAAGTATTCCCAAAAGAGTTTATAAATGTTTTCACATTTGAGCAAGAAAGGGAACATCGATTCCAAGAGAGATTTTAAGCTAAGTTTTGAGTAATTATCTCAAACCAAAGAAAGAAGTTTGTTTCTAAAACATATGAGCTAAGTATATTTTTTGGGAGTAGTATTGAGCACCGATATGGGGATGCGAGTTCATATTAACTAAAGTCTCCATAAACCATGTAGCCATCATGGGTATTAATGGGTCATACTTTTTAGATGATCACATAAGTTAAGTTAATGGATCCACTAAGTTAAGTAGTTCTATATGACGGCAAAGTATAGGACAGTCTGGCAGCGTGATGGTAAAAACGATGTATCACCACTTAGGCTCATAGTGGTGGTTGTCGGTTAGAGAAACTCTCACAGTAGTAATTGCATGTTTTCTCAAGGGGTTCTGCTTAGTATAAATGGGGGTATGGGACTTCATTCATGCATTGCACAAGTAGACTTTGAGAGGGAGCATGGTATGTTTTTATTATAGTATGATTATGATTTTGACGTCATGTTTTAAATAGGTTTTCTTTTCTTTATATTGCATTTGTTTTAAACTGCTTTATAATGAAATGCGTCCAGTTAAGTATTCATGAGTTGAGAAGAGCCAAGGTAAGTGTTTCTTTTATAATCTCTTTCGAGCCTATGTTTGTTAGCATTCCAACTCGCATACTCGTACATTCAATATACTGATGTCAGTTGGCCTGCATCTTATTATGATGTAGACGCAGGTAACCAGGATCATCATCCAGCGCCTCATTGATCCAGTTGAGCACTCAGAGTCAGTGGTGAGCCTCTTTGTTTTCCAGAGGACTCTTTTATTCGCTTTTTAGTCTTTCTTTATTAGGCTGTTGAGGGGTCTGTCCCAACATCCATCTCAGTATTATAGAGGCTTCATAGACAGTCAGACAGTTAGTTATGAGTCTCTCATCTTTGTATTGCAGATGTTTTTCTATGAGACTTAAGTTGTCAATTTGGCTAAGATGTTATTTCTTCAAGTTATTGTTTAAACTTAATTTTGTTGAGTAAGTCTTCTGCTGAGTTCAGAAAGCCAGGCCAAGGGTTCGCTTGGGACCAACGATGGTCTTCGAGTGTCGGCCACGTCCAGGGTGTAGGCTTGGGGGGTGACAGTAACTTTTGAACAAATTATAACTCATCTATTTATTAGCTTATCTCATTTTAATGAGAAAAAACATAAAGTCACCACTGAAGTTGTCCCAAATTTTTAAAAATACACCTTAACTTTGCGGGCATCTTATTATCCGATAAAAGTATTAAATATCTTTGTAAATGGACCATTCTGACCCATTTTGTCACGATCTAGATCATCGTGATTGACACCCACACTAACCCTCCGGTGGGAGAACCATTACTACAACCCAACTAAGCAACTTAACGAAAACTAGAACATTTAAAGACACAAAAGCAGGTTTAAATGACTACTGAAATGTGAAGTTCCCATAAACTCTGAAAGTTTAACAAATCAACTAACATAACTATTGCGGAAATTCAACCCTTAGAACCTGAAAGTCATTGTAACAAAACTCTTATTAACTAACAAGTCTAAGAAAAGGGGGCGCAACCCCAAAAACTAAACAAAACAGCCTAAACCAATACTCTGAGTCCGAAAAGAGTGGACTTAAACAAGAAAGATTCATGGCAACCTGAAAGAACTGGTTCACCCCTAAATCCGGTCACGCTTAATAGTCTTCTAACTGAGGTCTGTCAGTTGCCGCCTGAAGATGCCCTGTACTCGACGAAGAAAGAGCAAGTGCAATATCAGTACACAAACACAGTGTACTGTAGGATCATGCGACTACTCCCATAAGCATAATATACAACGAGCAATTACGACACACTAAGCACATATATGCATAATACAGTTCAGTTATCATTTTAGATAAACATACAATCTCCCATTATCAATGACAAATAGACATAAACATAATAATCACAAATAGTTATCTCATGGAACCCATACCCAAACTGTTAGTGTGTCGAAACATGACACCCAATTCAATGTATGTGTCGGAACGTGACACCCGGTCTAATATATGTGTCTAAATGTGACACCCGATCCAATGTATGTGCTAGAATGTGACACCTGATCCAATGTATGTGTCAAAACGTGACATTCGATCCAGTCAGCACAACCACAGTCACAATCACACCCACAATGAACAATACTCATAGTCATACAATCAAGTAATAGGTTCATGACATGTATTGTGCACGCATAATCATTTCATTAGATTTGATTCACATTTCCCTATTCACATCATGCACGCATACAATGAAGCAATTATCCGGCATATTGTAACACCCCAAAAATCTAATGACCTAAGCTAGAGCCTAACTTGTAGTCTAGTGTCCTAAATAGGATTAACATGAAGATTTGAGTCCTAAAATGACTTCCCTAAGTTAGTACTAAGGTCCTGGTGCCTAAACGTCAAGGCATGTCCCCCCCTAAGGGTCCTTGAAGAGTGCCAAGGGACTGCCCCAAAAAGTTGTCAAAACAGTTTGACTCACGAAATGGGCACCCACGCCTCGTGGGTGGACTCACGTCCCATAGGTGGGGGTCGTGAGTCAAGACTTAGTCTTCCCCAAACTCCCCCAAATCTCCTAGTCTCCGAAGGAAACCATGACCATGTAGTATGGTCCGTGGACCAACTCACGCCCCGTAGGTGGGGGCTCGTGAGTGAGGCCTGGACCAAGACTAAAAGGCAAGCCACAGACCCAACCCACGAGTGACCAGTACGATCCATGGGTCCATCCACGCCCCGTAGGTAGGGGGTCGTGGATGGGGTCTGCAAAAGTTGCCTCAATTCAGCCACCATTTTAATTAATTCCTACTTTAATTATTTAAGGGTGGGGACATTTTGTATTAGTTATTTAGACATATATAAGTATATATTAACTAGTAACCAACTCGTTAACACCTCATAACTCTCAAGACTTAAACTAGGAACTACCTCTCCTCTCCAAAAATTCTCTCTCTAGGACTCCATTAAAGAGCAAGGTCAAGGTCAAGATAGGGGTTCAAGAACCAGCCTTTCTTCTCAAATTTCTTGTGGAAATCAATCCAAGGTATGGATGCTTTTCATTCTTGGGTAGATATCACCCAAGAAGCCCATTTAAACTATGTTTTAAGACATCCAAAAACCTAGGGTTTCACTCTAGTCATGGGTCTCCTTCCAAAACGATTCAATTGTTTAATTATGGTTTATTATGATTGATTATGATGACTTATGATTGGATTAATGGAGTATTGTTGGATTTTGATGAAAATCTCCCTTGGACCCATGATTTCCCCTTCTTCCTAAATTGTGAACTAAGGTGTGACTTGATTGATCATGGAAGCTTGACAATTGATTATGTTTATATTTATTAAGTTGTTGAATCATGAAATCCCTCTATCTAATGTGATTATTTTAGAAGTTAAGGTTGATCTTGATTCCTAGCCTTGAAAGGCAATAACTAGGGTTTGTATATGTTGATGAAGATTGTATATGAACTCATAATTCACTTAGATAGTGATGATCCTATGACTATTGTGTAATTGTGGTATTGATGCAAAATCCGTATTCTCTATACCCTTACACTTGATTATGTATGAAGTATGTATGTATGTTGTGATAAGCTTGTTGTGTTGATTGAAAGGCTATTCTCATGAAACATTATGAATGTTATGTGAAAGGTTTACTCATATGTTGATGGTTCTAAGGTTGAAAGGATATTCTCACCTAATGAATCTATGAGCTATTATGATGTATGTTGGTTGAGCGCCTAGTGCATTCTCTTATGATCATGAACTTAAGTAAAGACTAATATGAATTCTAAAGGGAATTATGCTTAGCATCGAGTGGATATGAGTATGAGATGGGTTCATTCACGCTAGTAGTTGGTTTCCCAATATGGTTATCTCATGAGATAGAAACCTCCACGTTAGTAGTTAGGGTTTCTAGTAGCAGTCTCCTTATCCCATAACTATGTGCCCATATAGGTCTTTAGCTAGTGGATCCACCTAAAAGCTAATATGTACATTCTACCTTAGGCAAGTAGGACATTTTTTTTTCGATATGGGGGTAGAACACTGGATTCCATGTCGCTTACATGGTCTATGTCGGTTAATGTTATTTTCCCTATATGATACGAATATGAACTATGATAAGAACATGGACTTTAATTATGACTTCTTAAGAGGTACTGCTTAGTGTGAGTAGGGGTATGAGACTTCACCTATGCATTGCACAAGTAGACTTTAAGAGGGGTTACAGTGAGGTTCTCTTATGTTATGAAGACTTATAGATTATGTATGTAAGGTATGTATGAATGTTAAGGTTGACTTTACTTGTTACAAGTTATGAACATGAATGACTTCTTACTTATGTATGTTGGTTATGGATGAGGAAAAAGTAAGATATGTATGTTGTTGGTGGTCTAAATGTGATACTTAGCATTTGGTAGGGTTATGGGATCTTACATTTGCATTGCACTAGTATGGCTTTGGGTTGCTTATATGTTGGTTTGACTATGATTCTTCATAAATGTGCATTGTGGTTTTTAAACTTGATAAAGGCATGATTTCAACTAAATGTCCCTTTTATGCATGTTTTAAGGATTTTTATGGCTTCCATACTTAGTACATTACTTGTGATAACCGATATTTTCTACATTCTATGAGTGTAGGTTCCGGTCGTTGAGACGTACTACTTCTTTCAAGTGAAACTTGGGTTGACTATTCCCTAGGCTTGGTGAGTCCTCAAGTTCGAGGACAAGATGTTATCATTTTCTAGCTTTTATTGTACTCTCTACTTTTGAGACTTTATTGATGTAAAGGGCTTTGACCCTATTTGTACTCTCTATTGTACTAGATGGTGATTGAGACAAGTCTAGATTCTTATTTTCGTTATGAAAAAGAAGTTGACTTCAATTGTAAAAGTTTTAAATTTTCCGCAATTATTCTATGTCTTTATGTTATGATTATGCTAAGGGCTTGTATGAGACCCCTTCGGGGTCAAGTACATCTTGTTGCTCCTAGGGGGTAACCCCGAGTCGTGACACATATATCACACAACATGAAATCAAACCATCACCTACCTCGAAACCAAGCTTGAATCCTCCTAAGACACTTGAGCCTTCCCTTTTCGCATTCTTTCCGCTTGTTCTTGGTCTAAACACAAGTAATTAACGCAAGGATCAATAAACAAGGCCTAATTTACCCGGATTATAATCAAACTATCAATCCAAGGCCAAACCCAAGATCCTAATATTCAACTAGGGTTTTTCCCACCATCAACTTCAGGCCAAAACCCTCCCCAATGATAATTACCCAAGATTCTAAGTTCTATGAATCGAAATACGGATTGGGGGAGTAATTAACTTACCTTTTAGCGCTAAAAATCATGGAAAACTATCAAGAATCGCCCTGGTTCGCCTCCTAGCCCTCAAGAACGAAGTTTTGCAGAAAATAACAATTTTGAGGTTTTTTCCCGACTTAACTCACGACTATCCCGCCACAGCGGGATCCAACCCGCCATAGCGGCCCCGCCCTGGCGGAACTAACCCCACTCTGGCGGCTTGCACGGAGACAAAAGCTCGGAATTTGAGTTCCAAGCTCTCATTTCACAACACACCTTCAAACCTGGACGTTCAAAAACTACCCTTCTATGCCAAATCAATTTTGGAAGTTCTACTTGCCCAAATTCAATTTCATAAAGCCGTACAGACTCCTTAACCGCTTGGCTATCTACCCATGTGATCAAATTAATAATCAAACCCCCCGTCTATTACCAGATTTTCCTAGACCTCACCTGACTCAGATTTCGTCCAAGTCTGGCCTAGGTTAGAAATTTCCAAGTCACTACTCAAAAGTTTTCTGGCCCCAATTCTTTCCCCATTGGGTTTTCCATAACAACGGGAACAGGTCTTACACATTTTCCCCCAATGTTTGTGAACACGCAAATATCAGCGCGTAAATGTGTCAATTTACTTCCCAAAACCAATTAAAAAATGCCACATTTCAGTTAATTTCTCTATTAATTAATTAAATCTTTAAATACACCATATTCCCAAATTTTCAATAGAATTTATTCTTCAGATCTGCTATCAAACTCACGGTAAATTGCAATTTCATCCAAAAAAGACGAACATGATAGTGTCACAATACAAGGTACTATTGTATAAGAGAGAACACAAATTATGGTAGCGACACAAATCAAAATTAGAATCTTTGTACCGAATTTCGACAACAATGCCGCCCCTATTCTACCATTAATTAAGACACTAGCTTCCCTAAATTTTCAATAGAATTTATTTTTCAAGTTTACTATCAAACTTACTGTAAATTGCATTTTCATCTGAAAAAGACGAACACAAAACGACGGTGAAATATTAATTGGATACAGCGACCCTGACCTATCTTTATTTTTCTAGTGGTGGATGGGTATTTCAGCTTCCATTGTCGTCGGAGCTCAAAAAAAGGGTATCCCTAAAATGTGTTTCCCCAACAAATCACAAATACATGAAGAAAATAATACTCCATCCGTCCCATTTTATGTGGCACTTTTTGGATTTCGAGATTCAAAAAAGTCTAGCTTTGACCGTAAATTTTTCATAGATCTTTTAAACATTTCAAATTATCAATTGTTGTGACTTATAGTACTTTTTACGTAGTTTACAAATATATAAATTTCATTTTAAAAAAATGGAGATTTCATGCGCAAATTTTCGGTCAAACTTAAATTGTTTGGCTCTAAAAAACGAAAAAGTGTCACATAAATTGGGACATAGGGAGTATGATTTTTTTATCAAATAATAGATAAATATGAGATCCTAACCTATTAACCTTCAATCCCTTGTTTATTTAGTTAAAACATAAAATATCAAGCAATTTTAATGAATCTGAAAAATGAAAAAGAAAAGAGATGGAAGTTGTCACGACCCGAGTCTACACCCTGGACTTGGCCGGCACTCGAAGACCATTGTTGGTCACCAAGCGAATCCTCATCCTGGCTGACTACAAGCGGAAGACTAACTCAAGCATATAAAAGCTTAAAACTGAAATAAAAGTTCATAAAACTTAAATACAAACTTTAAGTCCAAAGAAAACTCTGTATAATAAAGTATATACAACTTGCCATAAAAAGGCAACTTAAGTCTTTAAAACATTTAATAAAATAAATGAATAATAAAGACTTCTCAACAATACTGACTATCTATGAAGCCTCTAACTATTAAAGATAGAAGTCAGGACAAGACCTACGACATCCTGACTAAACTGAAAGGTAAATGAAATCCTCCGGAAGCAAGTAGGCTCACCATAACTAACTCGAACTCTCGGATGTATCAACGAAGCTCTTGTTGATGATCCTAAATACCTATGTCTGCATCATGAGAAGATGCAGGCCAAATGACTCAGTACGTGGAATGTACGAGCATGTAAGAGGAATTCTAAAGCATAAACATAAGCTTGAAACTTGATAAAAATGGAAACATACTTACCTCTTCTCAAACTTACTCAACTCAAGGAATACTCAAGGATACTCAAAACTACCCAACTTACTCAACTCAGAAGTATTCAAGGATAAGATACTCAACTCAGAGATTAGATACTCAACTCAAAGATATGATATTCGACTCTGGGTACTCAACTCTGGATACTCAACTCAATATAAAGCAACAATGCACATGTAATATATAGAAAGCTTGATAAAACAGTAAAACAACTTAGTTCGTTAAAGAAAATGCAATAACAAACTCAACTTTACTTATATAATAAAGTATATAGTTTATGTGGGAGTTTCTCTAACCGAAAACCACCACTATGAGCCTAAGTGGTGATACAACGTCTTGCCCATGCTGCCAGAACTGTCTTATACTTTGCCGTCATATAAAACGCTTAACTTAGTGAATCCACTAGCTTAACTTATGTGATCTTCTAAAAAGTATAACCCATTAATACCCATGATGGCTACATGGTTTATGGAGACTTTAGTTAATATGAACTCACATCCCCATATCGGTGCTCAATACTACTCCCAAAAATATACTTGGCTCATATATTTTAAAACAACTTCTTTTTTTGGTTTGAGATAATTACTCAAAACTTAGCTTAAAAGCTCTCTTGGAATCGATGTTCCCTTTTCTTTCTCAAAATGTGAAAACATTTTCAAACTCCTTGGGAATACTTAGTTCCCATATACTTCTTTGAAGAAAAAGAACTTTACTCTTACTCTTTACTCAACTTCAAAGCTTAAGTCTTAAAACAAAGTTTAAACATTTGTAAAAGACTTCTTAAAAATATGGTTCATGCCGAATTATGGACTTGAACGACTCAATGTAAGGTTTTCAATAACCATAGATAGACTCAAATACTTGGAACTCAAGAACTTCAATGGTACTACTAATTTCAAGAATGCTCAACTCTGAGGGTTCATGCGGAATTATGAGCATGAACTACTCAACTCAAGGACTCAAATATACTTCTCATCTCAAGATTGTTCGACTTATAATGTTCATGCGGAATTATGGGCATGAACAACTCAACTCATCGACTTCATGGGTAATAGGTAATAGTCCCATGATTAGGATTATAATCTCAGAAGGGTTAGGAACTCGATACTCAAGACCTAGAACTTGAAGATACTACTTCTTTCAATACTAAACTGATGGAGTTCATGCGGAAGTTATGGGCATGAACAATTTGACTCAAGGGTCAAAATATAAATAAGGAACTCAAGTATACGACTCTTCTCATTCTCATAATTACTTCTCAAAAGTTAGTTCAAATCAATAGTTGATCTCAAGGATTCACAATTGAACTCAAAGGCTTTCTTGAACTCTACTCTTAACTCTCTCTTGAATGTGAATTATGAACTCAAGAGTTATGGTTCATGATATGAAGGATCTCATAATGATAATGTAGACTCATGCACTCTCCTAATTCTCATACTCACTTGCTCGAGTCTTGAAACAAGTTATTAGAATTTGTAGAAGACTCCTCAAAAGACAAACAAGGGATTTTCTGAAAAATGTTCGAAAGAACTCTCAAGACTTTGACTCTCAACTCTACCTTGAATGTGATTTATGAATTCAAGGTTGTGATTTGTGATAGGAAAGGTCTCATGATGTTTAGGAATGATTGTTGATAGCTAAACATGAGAAAAGTCACGAAATCACCGTCTTGGAACAAGTCCGCGACGCGGAGATGGTTTAAAATAATACTCGCAAAATTAAATTTTGAGACAGAGGAGTCTGCGTCCTAACCGCGACGCGGAGCAACTTTTAGCTCACTGGGGGAGCAAGTCCGCAACGCGGACTTGCGTGCCAGATCGCACTCGACTTTCTCCTTCTTTGTTTCCCAACCCCTATTCGCCTAAATTCGATTATCTTTCTCAATCTCTCTTTAGATTTAGATACCCAACACATGTACACTAGAATCTAACTCTAACCACTCTATAAATCAACACATTAACCTCAAGAACTCCTCAATATCAACCCATTTCAAAAATGAAAGAAAATTCATGAATACATAACAAGAACATCAAAGCTTCATCTTTTAGAACGAATTTAAAGCTGAAATTAACATGATTGGCGTGTGGGTGAACAAACCCAACACTATGGAAGTTTACATACATGAAAGAACCATCTTCTTGAAGCAACTTGAAGGAAAATCTTGAAAGATGAACCCTAGCCTTAGCATTTCTTGAATCCCTTGAGCGTAGAATTTTTGGAGTGAATGAGAGGGTTTGATTTGTGAAAACTAATTTTCTACATGTTTAGGGCAATTTAGATGACCTTCTAAGCGTTTTTAGGACTAAAATACCCTTAAATATATAAATAAAACGACCTGGGAGTCAGAATTATTTTTCACTAGGCAGTGAGGTCCATATTGGCTCCGCGTCGCGAAGCTACTGCCAGGTTTGCGCAACGTTAGTAAATCAGTCATAACTTCTTACTCAGAACTCGGAATTGAGCAAACTCAGCAGCGTTGGAAAGAGGACTCGAAGGGCTTTAATTTTCTATATTGTAGCTCTCCTAACTCATCTTGTAATAGGAGTAATGGTCGTTTGAAGTCGACCCAAAACTTAAGAAAAACTAGGAATGACTTGAATGCTTTTCTCTTAGGTTCTTCTTGGAACTCAAGGTGCAACATCTAGTGACCTTAATACTCAAGAAATTTTAAATTCCTTGCAAAAATCTCACTCACTATGAAGAACGGTTCTAGTCTTAGCTCAAAATTTTCTGGGGTGTTACAAAAGTGTTTTTGTTAAGATTCGGATTGGGTTATCCTCACTTTTATTTATTTTTAAATTTAATTAATATTAATCAAGGGGTGGCCATCACGTGCTCTTCATAGATGAGAAAATGAGTTAAAATGATCTATTTACAAAGATATTTAATACTTTTATGAAATAATAGGACGTCTGCAAAGTTAATCTGTCTTTTTGAAAATTTGAGACAACTTCAGCGACGATTTTATATCTTTTCTCCATGTTAATCTGCACAAACTCAACCCAATCCATCTATTTAACATCTCCACCAAAATGCTGGTGAAGTACAACAAAGTGTATTATCCTAATTATTACTACCTTAATTAAAACTAATGAATTCATTGATGGTGAAAGTGTATCTTAAAAGTCATGATGAAAACGATTTGTGCTTATCATTCAGCAAGTCTCGACAAAAAACCTTTTTTCCTTTTCTTTTTCTTAGAATGGGCTAAGATGAACTGTCATTTCTTATATTTTTATAGCTCCATCATACTCTGGGATATTTATTGTTTCTTTTTCTATTTCTATGTTAATGGGTCGCTCAAAAGAGATATTTTTTTCTAATGGAAAAGAAAGATAAAGTTCTTTGGGTACGGTTTCATTGAACCTAATTCGAATATGTATACATATAGCTTCATATATATAGTGTAGCACGATTTTTTGTTAAAGGGTGTTAAAATATATAAAATAATATATATTCACAAAGAAGTTGAGTAATATTAATATGTAATAGATATATATATAAAAATAAAAATTTACATATTTATATAATACAATATAATTTTTCAACAAAAAAGTGTCACTCTACCACTGCATATACGGAAGCTAGTGAGAGTGTCCATCTTCTATTAGTGTTCAACTGTATTTAGAGAAAAAAAAAATACATACTCAATTAATAATACATGCACTATGTCATAATAAATTAAGTAAAATATATTATTCAATCATTGTCACATGACAAATCTATGAGTAATTAACATACATGATACTCATAACAGTTTGTTGAATGCAACGATACTACGTCAAAATGATTTTTACCGATAATTAATTAACGGCAATAACTTAATTATTGTTAAATGTATATTTTAAGTAGCTATTAGTACTCTTTATAAATGTCCCTAAAGCCTATAACAACATTAAATTTAACGACAATTAACTATTATTTGTTAATATATATACTTATTACCGTTAAAAATTATTTTCATTGTAATGTTAGTACACATTGTTTTATATGAAAATATTACTAATATGCAGGAATGGCTGCATTGTTAATGTTATGGATTCATCCTATCGAATAAATTATTGACTCAAATTTTGTATGTGTTAAAAATTTCAATAATAGATTTGTAATTCAGTAAC
The DNA here is from genome assembly GCA_036250505.1 of Solanum acaule. Lineage (NCBI taxonomy): Eukaryota > Viridiplantae > Streptophyta > Magnoliopsida > Solanales > Solanaceae > Solanum > Solanum acaule. Next base: position 19,270 of record JAJOOR010012331.1, read on the forward strand.
AAGTTGTAATAAAATTCAAAATTTAATTTTGAACCATAAAATTTAAATTATGAATTCGCCCTTATTTGAACATTGGAGTTTGACTCTTTGATATAGTCATAATTTTCATTACTTATATCTTTTGAGAATTTTAAACAAATTTCATAGTGTTAAGAATCAATTACATCTTATTTCTAATTTTTTTCAAATTACGAAAATTCCTTAAATTTGGTGGAATCCGGATACATTCCAAAACGTCCTGATAAATCATGTCCTAGTTTCGGATACATCTCTCAAGTCCGATACATCACATTTCAATTTCGAATATATCACTCAAATTTGCGATACATTGTATATGTCTCGATACATGATGCATCCGAGATTATGAGAAAGGAGTAATTTTATAATTTTCCAAATGATATTTTTTTTGAAAATATAATAAAGTAAATTATATATTTAAATAGTTTTTCCGGATCGATTTTCATCTAGCAAAAAGATGAAAGCAATTTTACTTAGTGCTGGTAAGTTGGACTATATATGTTTTTGTATGTTGGCAAGTTTCGATCAATCCAATCGTCAATTAATTGACAACTTGGAGTGTGTTTGGTATGGGGCAAAATATTTTTCGGAAATTAATTTTAATTTTCCTATATTTGATTGATTAAAAAGAAAATATCTAGGAAAATAATTTATTTAAAAATAAGAAAAATAACTTCTTTAATGAAAATAGAAAGAAAAAATCATAAGTAACATTTCAAGTTTATTGTCTCCTCTCCACCCGCCCAATATACTCAATCTCCAGCACCCCTTGATCATCCCACCTCGATCCCACCACCTTCGAACTCCCACTCCCTACACCATCCTGCCTACATAGCAGTGGCAGAGCCATAATTTTTAATAAAGGGGTTCAAAATCTGATAAATAAACACACGAACTAGTGGAAGGGGGTTCAACATCTATTATATATACCTAAAAAATAATTTTAACCATGTATAAATAGTAATATTTTCCGCCAAGGGGTTCAAATGAACCCCTTAAGTATATGTTGCCTCCGCCCTTGCTACATAGTGGTTTGCTAGATTGCATGTAAATGCTTTTAGGATAATATTTTCTTACTTACTTATCAAACACTACAAAATGAGTGAAAAATTTATTTAATTTCCAACAAAACATTCTCTAAAAAAACATATAACGATTCTAAGATACCGTAGTGGATCACTTGTGTCATTTAATTGTTACTACATACTAAATGTGTATTTTAAGCCGCTATTAACCCTCTTCGTAAATGTCTCTAAAACTTATAACGACATTAGATCTAATGACAATTATAATGCTTGTTAATATGTATATTTATTACCACTAAAAGTTATTTCATTATAACACGAGTACACATTGTTTTATATGAAAATATTAATAATCTGCAGGAATGGCTGCAGTGTTTAATGTTATGGATTCATCATTATGGACTCAAATTTTGTATGTGTTAAAAATTTGATACTAAATTTGTAATTCAATGACAAGCTGTAATAAAATTTGAAATTAAATTTGAACCATAAAATTCAAATTATAAATTAGCCCCTTATTTGAATATTGGAGTTTGACTCTCTGATATAGTCATAATTTTCATTACTTTGTGTTGTTAAGTTGGACTATATATGTCCCCCATAGCTGATCTTTTGTATGTTGGCAAGTTTCGATCAATCCAATCGTCAATTAATTAACAACTCAGAGTGTGTTTGTATTAAACTGATCGATTGAAGAAGAAAGCAAGCAGAAGAAAATATTTGTGGAAGCTTTTCTGTATTTTTCATTATCTGTACCTGTACAAGTGGTAGTTTATATAGATTCACCAATTAGTGAGCTAAGATGCCAGCTAAGATTCTAACTAACTTGAATTCGTAACTAACTTGCGTTGCTGCTAATTAATCAACTAACTATACTAACTACTTAATTAACTGATTATATGAAGAGAAGACTCTCAAGGTGTTGTTGTACATTTCATCAGTTCCTCAACATCCCCCCTCAATCTAGGAGCTATGAAGATGTTCTTCATTCCTAGCTTGGATACCCATTAAGTGTGCTGAGGAACACCAAGGCCTTTGGTGAAGATATCAGCTTGTTGTTCAGTAGTGGAGACATGGACCAGCTTGACCAAACCAAGTTGCACCTTCTCTCTAATGAAATGACAATCAATATCGATGTGTTTAGTACGCTCGTGAAAGACAGGATTATTAGCAATTTGTATAGCAGACCTACTATCACAAAACATAGACACAGGGCCAGTAAGAGGGATACCAAGCTCAGTGAGTAAACCAATTAACCAAACCACTTCAGCCACAGTGGAGGCTAGGCTTCTGTACTCAGCCTCAGCTGAGCTTCTAAAGATGGTGGATTGTTTCTTGGACTTCCATGAGATAGGGGAATCCCCAAGCTTAAGTAAGAACCCAGTGACAGATTTTCGGGTATTAACACAGGAAGCCCAATCAGCATCACAGTAGGCAGTGAGGCAAGGAGATACATGGGCTGACATAAAAACACCAAGACCAGGAGACTGTTTCACATATCTGATCACCCTTGCTGCTGCAACCATGTGAGATTCTTTAGGAGAATACATATATTGACTGAGACATTGCACTGCAAAGGCACTGTCTAGTCGAGTGATTGTCAAGTAAAGTAGTCTGCCTACGAGTCTTTGATAAGCACCTGGATCACTTAATAAAGGATCAGTATTATTCTGCATATGTTGATCAAATTCAAGGGAAGTGAGTTTCTTATTTACTTCCAAAGGTGCTAGAAATGGCTTGGCACCAGTGAAGCCTAAATCACTGATGAATTCAACATCATACTTTCTCTGATGCATTAAAATCCCATCTTTGCTCCTGGTGAATTCAATGCCAAGAAAATACTTCAAATCACCTAGATCCTTGATCTTGAAATTGAGCTGCAAATGGTCCTTGGTTGCTTGAATTAAACCTCCATCACTTCCAGTTATTAACAAATCATCAACATAAACCAAAACGATGACAATATGTGTGTCAATCTTCTTAGTAAACAGAGAATAGTCCAAATGACTTTGAACAAAACCTGAACTTGTCAAGGCACTGGTCAGCTTGATATTCCACTGTCGAGATGCTTGTTTAAGGCCATATAAGGACTTAGATAACTTGCAAACTTGATGCCCTTTGTCTCCAGCAAAGCCTAAGGGCAAATCCATGTACACTTCCTCATTTAAATCTCCCAGTAAGAATGCATTATAGACATCCATTTGATGAATATCCCACTTTTGCATAGCTACAATAGCTATCACTGTTCTTATTGTCACCATTTTCACAACTGGTGAGAAAGTTTCTTGATAATCAAGCCCTTCCTTCTGGTTGTAACCTTTGGCAACCAACCTAGCTTTAAATCTTTCCACTTCTCCAGTAGCTTTATATTTGATCTTGTAGACCCATTTACAACCAATAGCCTTCTTGCCTGGTGGGAGGTCAACAACAACCCAAGTGGAATTCTCCTCTAATGCCTTTATTTCAGACTGCATTGCCTCTATCTATCTAGGATCCTTAACAGCCTCTTTGAAAGATGTAGGTTCACTATCAGGAGACATCTTAGCAATATAAGCCTGATATTTAGGACTCAAACTTGAGTACCCTAGCACAGCTGAAAGAGGATAAGTGCAGGTATGAGTTGATGACTTGCATACATAATCTTGCATCCAAGTAGGAGGTTTAGAATGTCTGGTGGACTTCCTTATTTGTGTTGTAGGAGAGGTAGGAAGAGAAAAATTATCATCAATAGAAGCATCAGTATCAATTGAACTAGTGAAAGGAACAGGTTCATGATTTTCCTGTGACAAAGATACATCATCAACAACAACTTCTGATTCAATATGCAGATCAGTAAGAGGTAGAGGCAGGACTTGTGCTCCTATTGGTGTAATACATGGAGGAAGAAGCTGAGATGGAGAACCAAACATAGATGAATCTTCAGTTGATAGATGTTGTGCAAAAGGAAAGTTATCCTCATAAAATACTACATCTCTACTTATGAAGATGGACTTAGTGCTCAAATTATACATCTTGTATCCTTTTTTATGAATACCATAACCTAACAAGACTGACTTGACAGCTCTGGATGCAAATTTGTCTTGCTTAGGTAGAGTAGATGCATAGCAAAGGCACCCAATCACCCTCATATGGGCTAGGGAAGGAGTATGACAATGTAACACCTCAAAAGGTGACATGTTCTGCAATACTGAGGAAGGTATTCTATTGATTACATAAATTGCAGCTTCAATACAATGACCCCAGAATTTTAGTGGTAAACATGACTGAAACTTAATGGCTCTAGCAGTTTCTAGAATATGTTTATGCTTTCTCTCCACTACACCATTCTGTTGAGGAGTGTAGGGGCATGAACTTTGATGAATAATGCCATTTTGCTGGAACAGGTTAGAACAAGTCTGGTTAAAAAATTCTGAACCATTATCTGATAAAAAAGACTTGATCATTTGCCCAAACTGAGTATCAACCATGCTTATGAAGGTTTTCAGAACAGTAGAAACATCAGATTTTAATCTAAGTAAAAAAATCCAAGTCTATCTAGTACAATCATCAACTAAAGTGAGGAAATATTTTATACCATCATGAGTTTCAACATGGTAAGGTCCCCATACATCCAAATGAATCAAATGAAAAGCAGCTGTAGAACTACTACTACTAACAGGAAAAGGCAATCTAGTTTGTCTAGATAGAGGACAAGCATCATAATGCTGTAATCGAAAGGAATCAGTCTCATGAAATACATGATTTTTTCTTAAAACTGCCATGGGAACATGTCCCAGCCTCCTATGCCATAGATCAGGAAGTGGTCGAGATACAGTCATAGACCTCCCCTCAGTAAGAAAATGATCATTGTTTCTTGTGTTCAGTATGTATAGTCCATCTTACTCCCTACCAGTCACCTTCACTTTCCCAGTGCAAAGATCCTGAAAGACACAGTGTTCAGGAAAAAACTTAACACAACAATTCATGTCTTTTGTCACCTTTGAAACAGACATAAGGTTGAATTAAAAAGATGGCACACACATGACATCTTTTAGTGAATCACCTCCTGATAACGAATAGTTTCCAGTGTGACTAATCTGAGCAAATTCTCCAGTAGGTAATTGTACCTTTCCTGCATTACCTACTGTATCACCATGTAATAATAGATCTTTACTTCCAATAATATGATTAGAAGCATCGGAGTCTACTATCCAACTAGTGTGTGAATCTGGGAAACACTTACCTGTCATGTTAGTACTAGCTCCACTAGTTCCAGAAGTAGGACCTTTATCCCTCATTTGCTTCCATAGAGTATATTCTTTGAATTCCTTGTACGGATCATCTTCAGGAACATTCATCAGTCCCTCCTGCTGAACATTAACATGATTAGCTTGAACATTCCTTTCTTTAACCTTGTAATCAGTTGGATACCCTATCAATTGGTAGCATTTTTTGATTCAGTGTCCTGTTTTCCCACAGTGATCACACTTCATTAGCTTGAAGCAATCCTCCCTTACATGCCCTTTCACATGACAAAAATCACACACTGAGTACCAGTTCTTCTTCTTAGATCCTGAGCTCTTCGAAGTGAAAAAAACAGCTAATCCTCCTTCATGTGAATTGGATGTAGTGATAGCAGCCAACTTTTGACTTACATCCTGCACAATTAGAGCATATGCTTGGTTAACACTCAACATTTTTTATTTCAAGAGGATTTGGCTTCGAGCTTGATTGTAACTGTCATTTAGGCCCATCATGAATTGAAGTAGCCTTTGGTATTGAAGCTGAGCAAGGTATTCCTTTGACTTCTCACAGTTACACGCAGGAGGAGGCATCATCGAGTCGTACTCATCACATAGATCTTTAATCTTGCAATAGAAAACAGAGACGGGATGTGTCCCATGTGTTAGTGTGAAAATCTCATTGTGTAGTGCATACAACCTTGAACCATTGATTTATTAAACCTCTCTTCAAGCTCTTTCCAAATCAAATGTGCATCTGAACGAAAAAGGATCCCACTCAGTAGATCTCGACTAACATTGCTGGTCAACCACGAAACCACAATTGCATTACAGCGATCCCAGAGACGTCCTAATGCTAATCCATATGTCGATCTAGTGATTGATCCATCTACGAATCCCAATTTGTTCCTCTCTATGAGTGCGTTTTTCATTGCTCGAGTCCACAACATGTAGTTCTCCATTCCAACAAGCTGAATTCCCACTGGCAATGAACCTGGTCCATCAGACGCACTCAGATACAAATGATGATGATAATCGATGAGCTGTACAGATCCTGATCCAATTGTTGGATCTACTGCTGAATTGAGTTCATCCGCCATGGATGAAGTTGGCATCAATTATGAATTTGTAGATCACAACAAAAATTGAGCTCAGATTGGCTTTGATACCATATTAAACTGATCGATTGAAGAAGAAAGCAAGCAGAAGAAAATATTTGTGGAAGCTTTTCTGTATTTTTCATTATCTGTACATGTATAAGTAGTTTATATAGACTCACCAATTAGTGAGCTAAGATTCTAACTAACTTGAATTCGTAACTAACTTGCGTTGTTGCTAATTAATCAACTAACTATACTAACTACTTAATTAACTGATTATATGAAGAAAAGACTCTCAAGGTGTAGTTGTACATTTCATCAGTTCCTCAACAGTTTGATATGGGGTAAATACTTTTTGGAAATTAAATTTTAATTTTCTCATATTTTAATTAATTAAAACAAAGTGTCTGGGGGGAAAATGACTTTTTTTTTTTAATGAAAATAGAAAGAAAAAAAAAGTTGTAAGTAACATTTCAAATTTATTGTCTCCTCTCTATCCGTTCAATATCCTTAATCTCCCATCCCTTGATCATCCCACCTCGATCCCACCACCTTCGAACTCTTACTCCAACACCATACGGCCAATATAGTGGTTTACTAGATTGCATGTAAATGCTTTTAGGATAATAATTTCTTATTTATTTATCAAATACTAGAAAATGAGTGAGAGAATTATTTAATTTCCAACGAAACATTTTTCAAAAAATATTTCCTTTCCTACCAAACACACCTTTAATAATTACAGTAATAATAACAAGAGGTTTAGGTCAAAACTGATCATCAAGACATACGGATTTATTTTCCGTTCGTATGTTAGCTCTTTGTACTACTGGATGTAAAATGCACTTCCAAAAAAATAAGAAATTAATGATAGAGAAAATATCATAGCTAAATAATTAAGCTTTATATTAATATGATTTAGCTACAGATTAATAAGGGATTATAAAAAAATTAAATTAGCTAAAAGCTTTTTAAGTAATGAATTAGTTAAAAATTATTGATAAATTATATAGCTAATTTTGAATTAAAGATTACCTTAGTGATCTAATCAAATTGACAATGTATTTGCCTATTTGGTAGTATTATTGTGAGTCATTTTCCTCTTTTGCAAAGCAACATGTACGTGTTATTCATCTTTAAATATTCTGTCATAGAAATTGAAAAAATTGTTCAAATGTGCAAATTAAATGCGCAATACCGAAATTACACAATGAGCACAGAATTCAATTATTAAAAACAAATGTCTGAACAGCACCTCTTTTAAGAGTAGTAGTGAATCAAATATTAGGGGCATGAAAAATTAAATCGGAAAAATGTTATTGATTTATTATTATTGAATTAATGGGATTTTAATTATTTTATTAAAAAAATTATCGGGTTATTAATTCGATTTTAGTTTTTAATATTAGATTATTGAGTAAATCGTTAATCCATTAAGACTATAGTAATTTACTACTTTACCCCTACATAAATATTAAATATAATCTCAGTATCTTACTTGTTATTGTATTTTCCCAATAACCTTCAATTCACACTTCACATGGACTTTGAATTTACAAATTCACATTATACAAAACATCAAAAATTATTAATTTCTCTTTGTGGTGCACTTGTATAGTTCTTTTCATGTTAGTTATTATTGTTTCTATTTTATACTCCTAAGTGTTTTATAAAGTTACATTATTGTCTTGTTGCGTCAAATTATTGGAGAAGTCATATATTTGATTTATAAACATTTTTTTATTAATTAAATCGATAATCGAGCAGTTAATGATCAAAATTGATAAATCAATAAATAAAATATCTTATTAATTTAATATATTAAAATCCAAAACTCGGCAATATATATACCAAACCGATTGATACACACAAAATCAAATATCCGTAAATAAGTTAGGGAAATTACTATATATTAAAAGAGTCTAGGATTTACTACCATTGTTCCAATTAAATCATTACAAATGTCCAATACTTACTATATAAAATATATAAGTGGGCCCCACCTCCTTCCACTTAAATAATATTTTTCAACCTTATCATGGTAAAAGTTGAATTTACTATCCTTTTCATTTAATTTTATATGATATTATTTTTTTCTATAAAATCATTATATATGTTTTAATAATTTAAATTTCAAAAACATTATAATTTAACTTTAAAGATTTTATTTTAT
>JAJOOR010012332.1:0-30653 GCA_036250505.1 Solanum acaule
AGAACTTGGTGATTAATTAATGAGTGTCAAAATAAAATGGAATTTGAAACATATTGATGCATTGTTAACATCGTAGATGACTAGGTGAGGGTGGCTGCGAGAGTGAATCCCACCTCTTCCTGGACTAATCTAAATCAAAGTTCCTTTTTTCCTTTTGGCCTGTGATAGTCAGTACTTTGTGCTTCCATTAATTTACTCACAGTTTTCTCAGTAATTGCCTAAAATTCTACTGAATATGTGCAGAGACTGAACAAGGAGTAGCCCAAGCAATTATTCGCTCTGTGGTTGATTTCAAGAGAGATCCATGGCCTAAGGTTTCTGATAATGCAAAGGATCTTGTAAAGAAGATGCTTGATCCAGATCCAACTCGACGGCTCACAGCTCAGCAGGTTCTTGGTAATGTTTGTTAACTGTTGAGATGCTATACTTTCATTTGCTTGTTGTTTATTCTCTCTCAGTTTCATAAGTTCAATTTAGTGACTTTTTTTGGGCTTTCATGCATATACATGAATGCAGAGCATACCTGGTTACAAAATATAAAGAAAGCACCAAATGTTTCATTGGGTGAGACTGTGAAAGCAAGGCTTAAACAATTTTCAGTAATGAACAAGCTCAAGAAAAGAGCTCTAACGGTAAAATATTCCCTTTTCATCTGCAGTTCTATACATATCGTTGGCATTCTGCACCTTCTCAGAAGGATATCTTCATATGCGTAATTCTTAAACCCCAAAATAATTACAAAAGATTTTCTGCATTCTCACTAAAGTTTCTGGTGTTATGTTCTTTCTTCATTGCTTGCACAGATTATGGCCGAGTTTTTATCAGCGGAAGAAGTGGCTGGAATGAAGGAAGCATTTGACAAGATGGATACAGGAAAGAAAGGCAAGATTAACCTCGGAGAACTTAGAAATGGTCTGCAAAAGCTGGGCCATCAGATCGCTGATGCTGATCTTCAGATTCTTATGGAAGCTGTAAGCATTCTCATGCACTTCATTTCGCTTGATTGGATTTTCTTTCAACTTTACGAGGACTAAATATATATTTATAAGTCAAGTGGTTAATATTATTATAATCGTTCCCATTTTTATCTTCTGCTTCACTTTTACAGGCTGATGTTGATAGAGATGGAAGCTTAAATTACGGGGAGTTTGTCGCTGTATCTGTTCATCTTAGAAAGATGGCAAATGATGAGCACCTGCACAAAGCATTTTCAGTTTTCGACAGAGATCAGAGTGGTTACATAGAAATCGAGGAGCTGCGCAGTGCCTTGAGTGATGAGGATGGTGGCAACAGTGAGGAAGTCATCAACGCCATTATGCATGATGTTGACACTGACAAGGTCAGTATTTTTTGTGTGTCCATTCATGTATATCTACCGGATTTCATACTTAGTGCATATACTTCTCTTACAAATGTCTCTTTAATTGTTTGTGGAACCATAAATTCCCCCCCTCATCTTGTTCTGGAGTTCCAACTACACACGTAAACTTTGTTGAAGACGTATTACCCCCTTGTACTTGTAAAATGTGCATCTTCTATCATCCTGAGAGGTATATATGATATAACCAAATGTGAACATTAGGGTGTATACATGTGCTGCCTCATGTCATTTACCCCTTTTTCCTTTTTCACTTCCCCGTCTCCCCAACATGTTAATGCCCACTGGAAATATCTGGAAAAAGATGGAGGGAGAGAGCTTCTCATTGGAAAAAACCTGATTCACCCTCTAGTTTTAGTTTTCTGGAAACTTAAACAGCTCAAGTCAGTACAAAAAATCAAATGTTCCTATCAAACAACTCAAATTAGTAGAAAGGGAAATGAAGGGTCATAGGTAAGGGAAGAAGAAAATGGAAGAGAAAGATCCTTCGGGGTGGCCCAGTGGTTTGGGCTTGGGACTTCCATGTTGGAGGTCTCAAGTTCGAAACCCCTTGCCAATGAAAGCAATGGGTTTGCCTTCTGGGTTGAGCTCGTCGCACCGGGCTTACCTAGTGCGGGTTACCTCTCCCGTGTGGTTTGCGAGCTTATAGCCTATAGGAACAAGGGTTTTACCCTGTGCGCACTCAAAGGGTAGCGGTTGCGGGTTTCCCTTTGTCATAAAAAAAAAGAAAAAGGAAGAGAAAGATAAAGAAAGCATTTTAAAAAAAAAGAGTAGGATGGTATATATAATAGAAGAAATGCTGCAAAAATTAATTTTTATGATTTTTTTCACCTCAGGCGCTTTAAGAGAGTAAATACTCTATGTCACGTGGCGTCTCAATGTTGTCGTAGTTACATTTTGGACAAGAACAGGGAGTAATAGGCCTCCTGCAAAGTTTAAGTGTGTAGTGGGGATTGGGGGACTAATTGAGGAGGGTATTTATATATTTTCTCCTTTCTATATTGTATTTTCTTTTCCATGCACTGCTCTTCTGTTCAACTTTATCATTCATTTCGACTAAATGTCGTTGCTTTTGAGATTTTAGTTTGTTACCACAACATGGAAGTTCATCAGTTACATTCATGTCTATAACCATGCAGGATGGTCGCATTAGTTACGAGGAATTTGCTGTGATGATGAAGGCTGGTACGGATTGGAGAAAAGCATCGAGACAATATTCTCGGGAACGATTCAACAGTCTTAGCTTAAAATTGATGAGAGATGGATCGATACAAGTCGGAAAGGAGGAAGGTAGATGATCAAATGCAGAAGAAAAAGAAATGTCAAAAGAGGAAAACAGAAATTTCTCTTTGCTGTGCATTTCAATTTTTTTGGCGTCCTCCCCTTTGAGCTCTATAGGATTGAGGTGTGAGGTCTGCAACTTGTTCCATCCTAGGCATCTAACAAAGAATTTCTGAGGTCTTTTACCTTGTTGTAAAATGTAATTACATGTATTGGTTATAAGCTCATTCTTATTATAAAAAAATATTAAGGCTCATACAAATCATTGCAACTCTCCTAAGATTGAAACTTAGATGTCGGTAATGTAATGACCCGGTCGGTTATTTTGGGGAAGCTTCGTGAATTTACCATTTTGCCCTTCCTGTTATCGACCTCGAGAATTTTATGTTTTATTTTTGAAAGTTGGTTTCGAACTTTGAGTTTTAAGTTGAGAATTTGGTAAGATTTGTGTTTGAAAGGCTAACTTTGTTTAAAAGAGGTTTTCGGTGTCTTTTGATTATGACTTTCGGAATGGAATTCTGTCGATTCCATTAATCTCGGAATGTGGTATATGGTCTGAGAGTTGTCGGTTTCAGATTTAGAGTTCTTTTGAGGTCCTCAGTTATGAAACTGTGGAAATTTAGCCTTTGGTAAACATTCGGGGTTCAAATGCTCCGATTAGAATTTCGAGAGTTTTGTTGGATTCGGGGGATGATTTTAGGCTTAGGTAAGGTGTTGGTTGATTTTTGAGAGGTATCAAGCTTGCTTTAGCCTTTTCAGGTGTTGTGTTAGTTTCTTATGGTTTTCATGGATGTTGGGTCAAGGAGACCTCAGATTCGTGTTTTGATTGTTCCATTGAGTCCGGAACGTTGGGTGTAATTGATTTGCATATGTGGTTTGTGTATACGGGGTTCTGAACGAATCCTGAGAGTCTTTTCGATTTTTTGAGAGATTGTTGATTTTACTAATGTCTGTGTTCTGGTGCACCTCGCGACAATGAGGGATGGCTCGCTTTCGCGAAGGGTCAATTCCAGTTGACCTTTGCGTTTGCGAAGGACCTCTTCTTTCGTGACCTTGGCGTTGGCGAAGGTTTGGTTCGCGATCACGATGTCCCCAACTTTTGCGGGGTTCGCTTAAGCGAACCCATGGTCGCAAAAGCGACATCAGAGGGGAGGGGGTATTTGACTTGCCATTTTCGGGGTTTAAGCCCTATTTTCTATTTTAAGCTCGGGAAATCCCCGGAGGCGATTTGTGAAAGATTTTCTTGTGCTAAATCATTTGGGTAAGCTTTTATGACCCTAAAACTTCTTTTCCCTTTGATTACTGAGGAATTTTCGCAAATAGCCACTATAATAAAGTTAATTATGCTCATAGCTATAGTATACATATTTACGGGTTGTAGCTACACTTTAAGATGCTCCGTTTATATAATTTGCAGGTTTGTATATTTCACGGGTGAGATTGTATAATTCGCGGTTAAGTTTGTATAATTGCGCTATTTTTGTATAAACTCGAAATAACGAATTTATACAAACACAAACATCCCAACTTTAAACAATTATACAAATTATATTATGCAAAAGTTATGCAAATTATATTATACAAAAGTTATACAAATTTCAAATTATACAAACGTGCGAATTATACAAACTCGAAACCCTAGCCCACGTAATTATCATTGAATGTTGGCCGCGAGTGGTAATTAACTAAAATTGTAGCTATGTTTGCTTAACCATGTAATTTTCCCTTGATTATTTATGAATTATAACATCAAAATTTGGATTTTGATTGGTAAATGACAAGGTTTTTCAAGAACTCAAGTTCTTAACTAAAATGGAGATTGTAAACTGATTTTAAGTCCTTTTTTGAATTGATTTTCACCAATGAGTTCCTAAGGCCTTGAGTAATATTTTCAAGTATTAAATTTCAGGTTCAAACCTTATTTTCAGAGTTGGGTTTTGAGTTGATTGACCTATTTTTCAAAGAAATTAATGTGAATATTATTGTTTCCGGAAATTTATTGTCAATACTTGATTGTTTTTTATTTTGTAGCTTTAGAAATTGGTCGGATGGGGAAGACTCAACTCTTGGAGTGATTAATTGATTGATTTAAGGCAAGTGATCTTCTAAATCTTGTATTCTAGTAGAATTCGTGTATTCCCTTCGTTGTTTGTGTGTTGAGAGTAATGGGGATGAGGTGAATGATTAATTGTCCACTTGCTAAATCTTATTGAATAAAAAGTGATTGAAATGAAAAGTCTATGCGATGATCATGATGATGTAATTGCCTTGTTGTGACCCTTATTGATTGATTGATGAAGTGCTTGATAACATGAATGTGGGCTTGAATTGCATGAATTGTTGTCTCTTTCAGGTTTCAGTTTTGAGAAAGAGTTTTAAACATGATTTGGGTAAAAGTATGAGGGAGCTAAGTATTCTCAAATGTATCACTTTTTAAATTGAGAAAAGAAAAATTCTAATTTCTAAATTAGTTAGTGAGTTCGGAGATATTTCAAAGCAGTTACCTCTTTTAAGAGGATATTTTGAGCAATTATCTCCAATTGAGAAAGAGTATGTTTTATACATTTGAGCATGAGTATATATTTATTGGGCGTAGTATTGAGCACTGCAATGAGGATGAGTTCAGACAACTCACATTCCTCATAAATTATGTAGCCAACATGGGTAAAAGATCATAGTTTTTAGACGACTCTTTATTGCCTTCGAGCAGAGCTTTAGTGGATCCACTTAGTTGAGATGTTCCATATTCAGGCAAGGTATAGATAGAACAATTCTGGCAGCGTGGGCGAAACGTCGTATCATCACGTTGCTTATAGTGATGGTTATTGGTTAGAAAATCTCCTAAATAGAGTTAAACGTGTATTTTTATCATATCATTTAATATGTTGAGTTTAGAGATGAGTGTGTATTTTGTAAAATTTTAATGATTTCACTCCTTTATTTCTTTACACTCAGTTTTATATATATATGTGTGTGTGTGTGTGTGTGTCCTTTCATTCAGTCATTTCGCTTTGGTTATATCACATACTCGCACATTTAATATACTGATGTCATTCAACCTGCATCTTTTTATGATGTAGATACATGTGTTTAGGATCATCAACAGGTGCTTCATTGAGAACACTTTGCACTTCCCATTTGAGAGTTTCGGTGAGTTCTCCTTGCATTCTAGAGGGCCCGGTTTTCATTTCAGTATTTACTTTGGGGCATCGAGGGTCTTGTCCCGACGTCCATGTTAAACTTAGAGACTTCATAGATAACTAGAGTTGAGTTGTTTTCAGAAATTCTCTTTTTAAAGTGTTTTGCGAATATTATATTTTGCTTAAATGAGTATTTGAGACAGTTGAATTTTATTTTTCTCTTTAAAGTTTTTAATTTGCTTGAGTCAAATCTTCTACTAAGTAGTCAGCCAGATCGAAGGTTCACTTGGGAGCCAGCAATGGTTCACATGTGCCGGCCACGTCCAGGGTGTAGGCTCGGGGCGTGACAGTTCGCGTGTAGCATTTCAGTCAAATAGAAATTCTTTTTCTGGGCACAAGACGATAGACTAGATCACTTTATAACCAACTAACAACAATTACTTCAGCTATAATATTTGTAGTGTCCCCAAGCCTAATGCATTTTACTCCCACCACATCACCATCCTGATTCCTAACACAGAAAGCAACTGAGCTAGGTCCAGGATTACTCCTAGAATCTCTGTCAGTGTTACGTTTATAATTTACTCAACAAGAGGTGGGAACCATCTAACAATTTTGTAGTCCAATTTAGGTTTTTACACTCTTCCAGCAATTTGACAATCAGAGGCCAAGAAATGGGAACATCCTGAATTTGTAGGCTTTCTTTTGGACCCAATATTGAGCCAAAATACTACTATATAACATTCCCATCACAAGCAATAAGATATTTATAGGCTTTCTTTTGAAAATTAACAAACTGCGCTACAGGTATCAAGTGATGTCCGAACTAACTTGACTAGGACTATTTCATCGAATACCTACTACCTTCCAAGCTAGCTTCGAATTCATAGACACCACTAGAATCTGCCATTACAAGTTAAGACGGAAAGAGAGCACTAGAGTTAATAGTTATACAGCTAACGCGCAAGGCAAACTTTAGATTTAAACCTATGTTGTGTCCATTTATTGAGATCAACTACTTTTACCTAATCATCATTGTTCACACTTTTGAGACTCAGTGTACTCACAGATATTCCCTATTGGACAAACGTCTTCATTTCAGGGCATTCATGAATCCACACGAAATTCAAGAGCACGCTTGGCGAGAAACAAATCTGCCAGCTTTGGCCGCCTTTGAAGCTTTCGCTCTTCCACAATTTGATGCATACAATATTTCAAGTTGCTGAAGTAGGCAGTTGGAAGTTGAGAACATAGAGCAGTTATTCTGTCAGCCCCAACGACGACTGGCTCTTCTATGTCATATGATAAAGCAAACACACAAAATGACAAGAAAATATATCGTTGATCCTTACATATGCAAAAAAACAAAAGATAAAGATTGTTTGAGTCCTACTGAGGCAAATCTCGATAGATAAATAAAAACTATCAAACATCTTTTTCAATTACATTCTATCGTCACATATAAAAGTGCCAAATTTCTCCAGAAGTGCATTAATGTATATTAGGAATGTAATCTAGCCAGTTGTAAGATCTAACAACTCTGATTTTCTAGCATAATTTCAGCTCGAAATCATCAAGTTCTAGAAGTTCATTAAACCACTCATCCCAACCATTCAAGGAACAATCATTTGAATTCGGTGAAGCTACAAAAGGAACTTCAGATGGTTGAGGTATGTCTGCACCTAACAATAATTCAGAGAAGTCCCTTGAATCCAACACATTGGAATGTTGTTCCTCGTTGAAGTTCATTGTAGTAGCTGGTTGAGCATTTGGAGCTTGCTGTTGGGATCGATATTCCTGCATAAGGTCATAAAATATGAAAAATATTAGGAAAATTCGACAAAACCTCGAATCATAAATGTCATAACTAGGCTGTCTCATCTACATTTTTCATACTTGAATACCTTTAGATGGTCAGTGAGCTGTTTCGCGGTCAAGTCCGGCACACACATCCTCTCCAGAACATCTTTAGGATGGGCTAAATCAACATGGTAAGACATATAATGAGAATTCAATAGTAAAATTGTGAACATTCAGAAAATGTTTACTTAAGATTTTTCTTAACCAACGTTCTTGTTTTTTTCTACTTATCTCTGTTGGGATAAAAACTAAGTCTTTAAATACTAACCTTTTTCTCCTAACTTGTGAACAGCCTCGTCTAATTTCTTATCAAGATCTGGTGTCCATTGCAGGTGCCGTCTTTTCTTTTGTGGTCTTTCTGTAGTTATTTTCGAAAGCAAAAAATTATCCTCCCTTTTTTCTAAAGTACCGCTACTTTTAACTTGTCCCTCCTCATTAGAACTTATCATTCTCTTAGACCTTTTTGCCTCATCTTTTTCTATTAAAGAACCTATTGCTTGATCTTGATAAGTCTCAGAGCAATTCGCTATGCTTTTTCCCTTTCTGTCTTGCACTTTCTTAGGACAAGATGAGTTGTCCATTACATAAACTTGATTAGCCTTGTAGTGTTGTGATATTTCATTTGCCTTGTTATTGTAGTTCTTCACATGCTTCCATACATCCTTGAGTTTCATTGATGAAATGGACGACTTCTGAAAAATTAAGCATGCCCCTTGTGTTGTTGCTTCTTTTACCATTTCTATCGTCACCTCTGGAGACATCACTAAACCAAAAATGAAAAATCAGAACAAAACATTAAATGAGGTATCCAGAATTATCGAGAGAAGTTAGATGTTCATAAATATATACACCACGTTTGTAAGGACCAGATATAAATATAGAATTTGACCAAAAAACATATAGAGAAACTACAAGTAACATTAATGTGTTTAGAAGTCATTTTTTATGACATTATTATTAAAGTAGATAAAGTTCAATAATGATGCGTGATATTAACACGTTTAAATACGCTTTTGAATTATTGAATCGTACACAAGGATTAAAACACATAAAACAGTTAAGAATTTGAGAAAATGATCTTACAAATAATAGGTTTGTCTTTGATGAGTTGAGCGGACTTGATGAACTCAAGGTAGTTCATTTCAGGCATGTTGACATCCACCATGACCAAGTCAAATCTGTCGATCTGTTCCCAGAGAATGGATAGAGCTATAGTTGCTTGTTCGATTGCAGTTACTATATAAACAAAAATCAAACTCAGAAAATATCACAAAAAGGTTTATATATTGAGGGATATTTTCATAATAATTAGTGGTATAGCTTCCCTTTCCTTTATGTTATTACACGGATAAAGGTAGTATGACCTAACTAATAATATTACATTAGAAGTATAGACATGAATATTTGATTGATACTAAAAGACTAAATCATTCAAGTCTTTGATAAGTTAATTAATTTAATCTTGTTGCCTAAGAATACAATTGATTCTTTTCCATTTAAAATAAACCTTTGTTAGCATGTTGATAAATTTGACGATTAAGTGAATATATTTTCATAAGGTTGAATATATCGATAACCTTTTACACCTGATAATAAATTTTCTTTAGATATTTAAACTACAACATGCTCCGATTGAGCGTTTAAACAATTGATAAAGTATTGTTTATGTTAGACGGTTCAGATTAAATATTTAGAAAAAGCTTATGTTCTCAAACATCCATTAGGTAGATAATTTAACTATGTCACATCCATTTGTTATGTTCTCGAGAATCATAAATGACAAATTTCAACCATAATTTATTGAAACAACAACAAATATAACAAATTCATTCAGCACTAGTGTAATTTATTCATCTATACCTACGCTAAGTCATACATGATTGAAACACATGATAAAATTGACTAAAAGTTTTAGGCATGTGCATCAAATACTTTTTTGCCAATAAAATAAACTAGTTTTCTTCTTCAAATTTCAACCTCAAATTACTCCAAATAAATTTGAATTCAAAATTTATGTTTCATTTATGATAAAAAAAACAAATATCAATCGTCAATTTTACAGAAATTCACTTCTTTAACTATAGAATATAAGTAAAGATTTTATGTAGAAGATCCAACAAAAATTAGGGGGAAAAGGCTCCAACACATATCAGAGAAAACTAAAAGAGATATAATATTATTGTCATACCTTTAAAAGAATGTTCTTCAAGAATTGTTGTTATATTTGATAAAGAAGTTGTATCATGATCAACCAAGAGAATTCTGAGGCCAATGTAAGCTGAAGGAACATTTACATTACCAGCTATCTCACAATCCATCTTTTAGCCTATGAAGAATATGAGAGAAAAAAAAAGAGAATTTTGAATTTTTGTTCTCTTTCTGTGGTTTCTCTTCTTTTTTTTCCTACCACCTTATACTAAATGAAGGATAAAATTTGGACAATTAGTTAATAGAGATGGGAAATATCAGATTTAAAAGATGTACATTTATAGCAAGTCAATAACTAGTGTAGTCAATATCTTAGGGAGGTGTAATTAAGCAAGATGTTGATAATCTACCAATTTGTGTTCAAAATAATTTAATCTTGATCTTGTTTAATTTACGCGATTCATATGATATTAATTACTCCCTCCATTTCAATTTTTTTATTTTACTCTATTTTTTAGTCCATTCAAAAAAGTTTGCCTTTTTCCTTATAAAGTTATAAGATAAATTTATAGTCACCACACACAAAGGTGTAAAGAAGAGAATCATCTAAAATAATATATCTTATTTCAAATCATCTCAAATAATAGCAATCATGTTTAATAAAAAATAACAAAATCCACCCATATATATATATATAGGGAAAACCTATCCCTAATGGAATGAGATTCAAATTATACCTTTATCGAAATAATAACTAGAAAACTTTTTAATTAGGAAATTCTAAAGTAGGAAAACTTTTAAATAAGAAAACTTTGGCTTTGAACAATAAGCATTATGGACTGGCCGCCTTTTGGGCTTCATGTGACCCCAATCTTTTTTATTTGGGCTAGCATTTGGACACTTCTTTCTAACAGAGGACCCCACTGTTGTATATAAGGATAAGTCATGTTCGGTTAATTTAGGCTTCAAGGTTTGTAAAACTTATTAAGGATAGGTAACGTTAGTTTATCTGTTCCTATTTTCTAGGAGTTAGGTTAGCACGATCTGTTTTGCTTTTCATCGTGTACAATCAAATGTATTTGGTATACTGATTAGCAAAGAGACAATAGTATCGCTTTTTATCAATAGAAGGAAGCAGGGATTCGCCCCACAAATCACTGTAAATTATTGCTTATGGTAATTTGGTAGACAAAGTATTTGGAGAAGATGGAAATCTGTGCGCTTCATTTCAACAACAAGAATTACAAAAAGTAAACTTGTCATTGGAAGAATACAAAAGACATGAATACTTAAAATGAAAAATTAAACTCGAGAATATGAGTGACCCAATCTTCGATGCCACAAATGTAAGGAATGTCCAACAATGGCGAAGTTGATATTTGGTCGAGATAGTGACGGCCATACATAGACTCCTAGTTTATTCAGGCCGCAATAGAGGTGTTCCTGTAGTCAGATCCTTCATAAGAAATTTAAAAGAAAAAATTCTATTGAAATTAGATTGTCTTTGCAAAACCGATGCACTGAAATAAACTTGTGTTTGATAGCGGACTGCATAAATATTAGAGAGTTTGAAGGCAATATTTAATGCATTAATATAAATAGGACTAGTTTGAGTAAATGGAATCACATTACCATTACCCATTGTCACTTCCTCGATCCCTTTAAAGTCCTAAACATTGTGGAGGGAGTTGGTATCGGAGGTAATATGGTGAGACGCACCTGAATTGAGAATCCAGGGGTCATTCGGCGTTGTTTGTACAACAAAATTTTCTTTTGCTTCAAAGTGGTTATGAGATTGGGAGAGGCAAACCCTTGTTGTATGCCCAAATTTATCACAAAGTTGACAACGAGCTTGTGAAGATTGGTGTGGGAAGTTGCACCACTGGGAAGTATCCACCGGATGCTGGAAAGTGTTGCCTTGAGTATGCTGCCTATTTTGGGGTCACCAATTATTGTTGTTGGGTGGGAGTCGATTGTTCTTCTTGAGGTCCTCATGTTTGATGAATAGTTCATGAACAATAAGCTTATCAAAAAGTTGCTCATAGCTTATTGGAGAGGCTCGTGCCCGTATGACCTCTGAGATCTCACGGAAATCTGCCCCGAGTCCACTCAATATTTTCACCACGAGTTATTCATTATTGATGAGTGAACCTGCTGTGTCGAGTTCATCGGAGGGAGAGAGAATCGCTCGCATATATTCAACAATTGATTTGTGGTCTTTGTTGACTCGACTGAGATGGTACGAAGGCTGAAGATGTGGGTTCACGATTTGTTCACAAAGGAAGTGTGAAGTTGATCCCACACAGCTTTAGAGATGAGCGCAGAAGCTACAATGGATGCAATTGTGGCATCAACAAAGGCCATGAGAGCAATTTGGATTAGTTTATCCTAACGAAACCAATCTTTGTACTTGGGGTTGGACGTCTCAAGTCCATTAGTGGTGACTGTTTCAGGAGGGACAATTTGGTGTTGTCAAGATTACGATAGAGGTCATGACTATGAAGCAGCATGGCAATGGGCCTTTCATTAACTGTTTGAGGACAGGGGTTGCGTCGGCATTAACAATGAAGGTGGAAGGGCCCATTTATGCACAGAAAATAAAATTAATTGGATCTTGGATGGCGTAATCGTTAGCGTATTTTGGCGCTCATACCATGTAGTTGCACAGAAGTAGAATGGAATTGTTTGTTTATTAATGAGCCTCCAATGGAGTTTTTATACAATGCCAACATTTTCTCTTGATTTTCCATTGAAACCCGTCACTGTTAATGGAAGTACGCCAACGTGGATGCTATCATGCTATGTATAGGCTTCGATTAAATATGGATGAACGTGCATCTCCTATAAGGTGTTCATTAAAATCTTTCAAAATGACATAGAATGCAATATGTCATGAGAAAATAAAGCTACATATTAGCTATTAAATATAATGAAAGAAGAATTTAAGAGCAGAGGGCTGATTTAGCTATTAAATCTGCCTCTACTTGTTACCTCCATCAGCACAAATATCAGGTGATGTTCGAGAGAACTTGCATTTTCATCAAGTACTTATTAATTACCTTCCTAGCTTCGGAATCATAGATACTAGCTTCTGCCATCTCTAGCTTTGGCTTCATTGTTAAGACTAGCTTCAGTTTCATCACCATCATTAGCTTCAGATTTGTCGCCATCACTATGATCTTCTCTTCTCCTTCTAAGCCTAGCTTTATATTATTAGTCCAGATACAGCTTACGGTTAGTATTATAAAATATTTTACAATATTCCTGATCATGAAAATCAATTGCCACATTATTCTTCCAGTATGTACACTCAGACTATACTATTATGTACTCCATAAAGACCATATAACTGATCATTGGGAAACAAAAGTACTTAATTTGAACCTACTAAATGCATGGGGCATGAAAGAAAAGAGATATTGAAGTGACAACAACCTAAGTTTTCAGACAGTTAGAGTTAGCTATCCTAGCAATTCATCTTAGTAGAGGCATTCAGACAGCTTCAACTTATGTTTATTGCAATACTTGTTGTTTTGAGTTTAATAAACCTATTTCAGAGTTAGCCTCCACATCTGTATTTCATATCTATGTATGTATATCTTAGTGTGTTGCTAATTCATGGGTTAGCTTGGAGTCAATTACAGTGCTAAGCACCATGTTATGACTAGGGGTGGTCTCGGGTCATGACAACAACGTTAAATTGCTCATTCTTAAAGGTGCCACTATGGAATTTGATATGTTTTTGACATTTGACAACATTTCAGTGGCCCCGAGGGAGAAAAGAGGGGAAAGTTTTAAAAAGTTGAAGTTTGAAAACATTGAGTAAAATTTAAGTTCATCTGCACATTATTCGGGTCCTTTTAATTTGGGAAGCTACAGGATGATCACTAGATTCAGCCATTACAAGTTAAGACGGAAAGAGAGCACTAAAGTTAATTAGTGTCCATTTATTGTGATCAACTACTTTTACCTCATCATCATTGTTCATACTTTTTAGACTCGGTGTACTCACAGATATTCCCTGTTGGACAAACGTCATCATATCAGGGCATTCATGAATCCACACTACTCATAGAGATGGAAATTCAACAGCATGTTTGGCGAGAAACAAATCCGCCAGCTATGGCAGCCTTTGAAGCTTCAGTTCTTTCACAATTCGATGCATACAACATTTCAAGTTTGCTGAAGTAGGCAGTTGGAAGTTGAGAGCATAGAGCAGTTATGCTGTTAGCCCCCAACGACGACTAGCTCTTCCATGTCTTATGATAAAAGCAAACACACAAAATGCCAAGAAAATTTATCATCGATCCTTACATATGCAAAAAAAGACAAAAGATAAAGATTGTTTGAGTTCTACAGAGGCTAATCACGATAGATCAATAAGAACTATCAAACATCTTTTCCACCTACATTCTATCTTCACATAAAAAAGCGCCAAATTTCTCCAAAACTGCATTAATGTATATTAGGAATGTAATCTAACCAGTTGTAAGATCTAACACTCTGATTTTCTAGCACAATTTCAGCTCGAAATCGTCAAGTTCTAGCAATTCATTAAACCACTCACCCCACCCGTTCAAGGAACAATCATTTGAACTCGGTGAAGCTACAAAAGGAACTTCAGATGGTTGAGGTATGTCTGCACCTAACAATAATTCAGAGAAGTCCCTTGAATCCAACACATTGGAATGTTGTTCCTCGTTGAAGTTCATTGTAGTAGCTGGTTGAGCATTTGGAGCTTGTTGTTGGGATCGATATTCCTGCATTAAGGTCATAAAATATGAAAAATATTAGGAAAATTTGACAAAACCTCGAATCATAAATGTCATAACTAGGCTATCTCATCTACTTTTTTCATATATACTTGAATACCTTTAGATGGTCGGTGAGCTGTTTCGCGGACAAGTCCGGCACACACATCCTCTCCAAAACATCTTTAGGATGGGCTAAATCGACATGGTAAGACAAATAATGAGAATTCAATAGTAAAATTGTGAACATTTAGAAAATGTCTACTTAAGAATTCCTTAACCGACATTCTTGTTTTTTCTACTTATCTCTGTTAGGATAAAAACCAAGTCTTTAAATACTTACCTTTTTCTCCTAACTCGCGAACAGCCTCGTCTAATTTCTTATCAAGATCTGTTGTCCATTGCAGGTGTCGTCTTTTCTTTTGTGGTCTTACTATAGTTATTTTTGAAAGCAAAGAATGATCCTCCTCTTTTTCTAAAGTACCGCTACTTTTATCTTGTGCCTCCTTATTAGTACTTCTCATTCTCTTAGACCTTTTTACTTCATCTT
Organism: Solanum acaule; assembly: GCA_036250505.1. Lineage (NCBI taxonomy): Eukaryota > Viridiplantae > Streptophyta > Magnoliopsida > Solanales > Solanaceae > Solanum > Solanum acaule. The sequence continues at coordinate 15,109 of JAJOOR010012332.1, forward strand.
TTTCTATTAAAGAACCTACTGCTTGATCTTGATAAGTCTCAGAGCAATTCGATATGCTTTTTCCCTTTCTGTCTTGCACTTTCGTAGGACAAGATGTATTGTCCATAACATAAACTTGATTAGCCTTGTAGTGTTGTGATATTTCATTTGCCTTGTTATTGTAGTTCTTCACATGTTTCCATACATCCTTGAGTTTCATTGATGAAATGGACGATTTCCGAAAAATTAAGCATGCTCCTTGTGTTGTTGCTTCTTTTACCATTTCTATCGTCACCTCTGGAGACATCACTAAACCAAAAATGAAAAATCAGAACAAAACATTAAATGAGGTATCCGGAATTATCGAGAGAAGTTAGATGTTCATAAATATATACACCACGTTTGTAAGGAACATATATAAATATAGAATTTGACAAAAAAAAAAACATATAGAGAAACTACAAGTAAGATTAGTGTGTTTAGAAGTCAATTTTTTGACATTATTATTAAAGTAGATAAAGTTCAGTAATGATGTGTGATATTGACACGTTTAAATACACTTTTGAATTATTGAATAGTACACACTAATTAAACCACATAAAATAATTAAGATTTTGATAAAATGGTCTTACAAATGATAGGTTTGTCTTTGATGAGTTGAGCAGACTTGATGAACTCAAGGTAGTTCATTTCGGGCATGTTGACATCCACCATGACCAAGTCAAATTGGTCGATCTGTTCCCGGAGAATGGATAGAGCTATAGTAGCTTGTTCGATTGCAGTTACTACATAAACAAAAATCAAACTAAGAAAATATCACAAAAAAGTTTTATATATTGAGGGATATTTTCATAATAATTAGTGGTATACCTTCCCTTTCCTTTATGTTATTACACAGATAAAGGTTGTATGACCTGACTAATAATATTACATTAGAAGTATAGACATGAATGTTTGATTGATGCTAAGTGACTAAATCATTCAAGTCTTTGATAAGTTAATTAATTTAATCTTGTTGCCTTAGAATTCAATTGATTCTTTTCCATTAAAAATACAACTCAGTTAGCATTTTGATAAATTTGACGATTAAGTGAATATATTTTCATAAGGTTGAATATATCGATAACCTTTTACACCTGATAATAAATTTTCTTTAGATATTTAAACTACAACATGCTCCGATTGAGCGTTTAAACAATTGATAAAGTACAATTTATGTTAGACGGTTCAGATTAAATATTTAGAAAAAGCTTATGTTCTCAAACATCCATTAGGTAGATAATTTAACTATGTCACATCCATTTGTTATGTTCTCGAGAATCATAAATGACAAATTTCAACCATAATTTATTGAGACAACAACAAATATAACAAATTCATTCAGCACTAGTATAATTTATTCATCTATACCTACACTAAGTCATACATGATTGAAACAAATGTTAAAATTGACTAAAAGTTTTAGGCATGTGCATCAAATAGTTTTTTGCCAATAAAATAAACTAGTTTTCTTCTTCAAATTTCAACCTGAAATTACTCCAAATAAATTTAGATTTGAATTTTATGTTTCATTTATGATAATAAAAAAAAACATCAATCATCAATTTTACAGAAATTTACTTCTTTAACTATAGAGTATAAGTACAAATTTTATGTAGAAGATCCAACAAAAATAAGGGGGAAAAAACTCCAACTCATATCAGAGAAAACTAAAAGAGATATAATATTATTGTCATACCTTTAAAAGAATGTTCTTCAAGAATTGTTGTTATATTTGATAAAGAAGTTGTATCATGATCAACCAAGAGAATTCTGAGGCCAATGTAAGCTGAAGGAACATTTACATTACCAGCAATCTCACAATCCATCTTTTAGCCTATGAAGAATATGAGAGGAAAAAAAAGAGAATTTTGAATTTTTGTTCTCTTTCTGTGGTTTCTCTTCCTTTTTTTTCTACCACCTTATACTAAATGAAGGATAAAATTTGGACAATTAGTTAATAGAGATGGGAAATATTAGATTTAAAAAATCTACCTTTGTAGCAAGTCAATAACTAGTGTATAGTGTAGTCATTATCTTAGAGAGGTGTAATTAAGCAAGAAGTTTATAATCTACCAATTTGTGTTCAAAATAATTTAATCTTGATCTTGTTTAATTTACGCGATACATATGATATCAATTACTCCCTCGATTTCAATTTGTTTATTTTACTTTCTTTTTTAGTCCATTCAAAAAATTCGTCTTTTTCCTTATAAGGTTGTAATTAAGATAAATATATAGTCACCACACACAAAGGTGTAAAGAAGAGAATAATCTCAAATAATAGCAATCATGTTTGATTAAAAAAAAACAACAAAATTCACCCCTATATATAGGGAAAACCTATCCCTAATAGAATGAGATTCAAATTCTACTTTTCTCGAAATAATAACTTGGAAACTTTTTAACTAGGAAATTTTAAATTAGGAAACTTCTAAATAAGAAAAGTTTGGCTTTAAACATTAAGCATTATGGGCTGGCCCCCTTTCGGCTTCATGTGACCCCAATCTTTTTTATTTGGGCTTGCATTTGGACATTTCTTTCTAATAGAGGACTTACCACTGTTGTATATAAGGATAAGTCATATCTTCGGTTAATTTAGGCTTTAAGTTTGTAAAGTTTGTTATTCAGTTATGTCACATAAGTTTATTTGTTCCTATTTACTAGGAGTTACGTTAGCACAATCTGTTTTGTTTTTCATCGTATACAATCAAATGTATTTGGTGTACTGATCAACAAAGAGACAATAGTATTTCTTTTATCAATAGAAGGAACCGGGGATGGGCCCCACAAATCACTATAAATTATTGCTCATGGCAATTTGGTGGACAAAGTATTTGGAGAAAATGGAAATATGTGTGCTTCATTGCAGCAACAATAATTACGAAAAGTAAACTTGTAATTGGAAGAATACAAAGGACATGAATTACTTAAAATGAAAAATAAAACTCGAGAATATGAGTGGCCCAATAGAGGTGTTCCTGTAGTCAGATCCTTCATAAGAATAAAGGGAGAAAATTCTATTGGGATTAGATTGTCTTTGCAAAACTGATGCATTGAAATAAACTCGCGTTTGATAGTGGAAGCGCACAAATATTAGAGAGTTTGAAGGCAGTATTTGATGCATTAAAATAAATAGTACCAATTTGAGTAACTGAAATCACATTACCATTACCAATTGTCACTTCCTCGATCCCTTTAAAGTCCTAAAGATTGTGGAGGGAGTTGGTATCGGAGGTAATATGGTGAGACGCACCTGAATTGAGAATCCAAGGGTCATTCGGTGTTGTTTGTATAACAAAATTTGCCTTTGCTTCAAAGTGGTTATGAGACCGGGAGAGGAAAACACTTGTTGTATGCCCAAGTTTATCACAAAGTTGACAACGAGCTTGTGAAGATTGGTGTGGGAAGTTGCACCACTGGAAGTATCCACCGGATACTGGAAAGTGTTGCCTTGAGTATGCTTGTTGTTGGGTGGGTATCGATTGTTGTGTGGGGATGGCGGAGGATTTATCACACGTTTAGCGACAACTACAGTGACCTTGATGGTAGTCTTCTTAAGGTCCTCATGTTTGATGAACAGTTCATGAACAATAAGCTTATAAAAAAGTTCCTCATAGCTTATTGGAGAGTCTCGTGCTCGTATGGCCGCTGAGATCTCACAGAACTCTGGCCCGAGTCCACTCAATATTTTCACCACGAGTTCTTCATTATTGATGGGTGAACCTAGTGTGGCGAGTTCGTAGGAGGTAGAACGAATCTCTCGCATATATTCAACAATTGAGTTGTGAAGTTGATCCCACACAACTTTGGAGATGAGTGTAGAAGCAACATTGGATGCAATTGTGGCATCAACAAAGGCCATAAGATCAATTTGGATTAGTTTATCCTAACGAAACCAATTCTTGTACTTGGGGTTGGACATCTCAAGTCCATTAGTAAAGACATTTCAGGGCCACTATTTCCAGCTGAAGCAGAGACTAAGACACCCTTCATCATGGCACCAAAACAAGTTATCGCAATAGAATCTTGGTACAATGGAATCCAAGCCCACCCATAAGAAATAGTCAGTATGTCAACCATCTGCAATAGCTTGATCCATTGCAGCAATTAAATCAGAAGTGAAGGTTCCATATCCACAGCTATCCTAGCTCGTGGGGCCATACCTCTTGCTTTTCCAGTACCATATCCAAAATATGAAGCTCCTTTAGCAAAATTACCTGCAGCAATGGAGGCAACATGTGTGCCATGACCTCTAGTATCCCTTGCAGAATTCATTGAAATATTCACAGTAGAATCATCCGCCAAAATTCGGCATAATATATAAACATGATTCTTAACTTGACTTCAGCTGACAACTATGACCTTTAACTTTGGTTGTGCACAAGTAGACACTTAAACTTGTATAAAACTGAACAAATAGACACATGACACCCTATGTGGTAATTTTGTGTCTTACGTGGCGTCCAGAGGCGTATTCAGGATTTATAGATAATGGGTGCACTATTACAAAAAGGTGGATCTAAGACATATTTGATCGATTAGATTCTTTTTACTGAAAACCATTAAAATTTTAAAATCATAGGTCCAAAATTAACTTTTATTTATCCAAATCAGTTACAAAATCTTAGAAAGAAAACTAAAACAAGATAGATAAAAAATTCAAATTTCTAACATCACCTAGAGAGGTGCACCCAATCATCATCGTATTACATTATATGATACTTCGAGTCTGGGTTCACGCATCTATATTTAAATATTTTTAAAAAATATAACGCTACTATATATGATTTCGGGAGGGGACCATGGGTTCACGTGAACCCGGTGACCCCCTCCTGTATACGCCCCTGGTGGCGTCCTACATGTATTATGCCACGTAGGATATGTGTGTCTACTTGTTCAATTTTATACAAGTTTGAGTGTCTAATTGTACACTCCCAAAGTTGGAGGGCATAGTTATCAGCTGAAGCCAAGTTAAGAGTCATGTTTATGTATTATGCCGCCAAAATCACCTTATTGAAATAAATACCCCAATTATTTTCCTATTGCACAATGAAGAATTAAAATCTGTTTCTGCCTTGCAAATTCCCTTCCACCTCTTTGGAATTTGAGGCAATCCATCATCACTGAAACTGACAGATTATGGCCAGACACCAGAGTCGAGTACACCAATGACAACATCTTGACCAAAACCAGAAACTGGCTGTAGCCCAGAAGCAGGATTGAGCTTATGAAACTCAGAGGTGTGAGTTGGGTGAGCATCAACAAGCCTATCTTTATAAGCTGAAAGAAAGTCTGGTGACTTCTTGAGAGCTTCAAGTTCATCTTTAGACAAAACAGCACTAAATCCATTGATGACATTGTCATAAGAATAAAGAAGCTTTGGAACTGGATGATTGCCATTTTGTGTTGTGGGAGCTTCAATTATGATGATATCAATAATGGAAGAATGCCAGTTTTGGTGACTGGCAAAGATTTTAGGCATAAAAGACTTGTCCAAATGGACAATGTAAGTAGACCTCTCTGCTGAGGTTTCTAATAATAAACAAGAGCCAGCCTTCTAGGTCGAGTTCGTCGCACCGGGCTTCGGCTGCGGGTTTCCCTTGTCATCAGAAAATAATAATAAAGAAGGGCCAAAAAGAAACCAAGAAAACAGAAGAAAAGGTACTCCTTAACATAGTTTTTTCCTCTACACTTGATGTTTTCCTACTATAACACAGCCTCCTTTAAATAGACACCTTAAGAAACAGTCATAGTTGGCTGATTTTGTGAAGTAGACAACGCTATTTGATCAATTCTAAGACTGGTTGGTCAGTGGACCTGTGGACACTTTTATTAGTCCAAGTTGTGTGACTATTGTGTACACACTACACGAGAAGAATGTTAAACCATATTTTTGTAGTCTTTTTTATATTAGTGAATTGCTCATAGGTAGTTCAGTTCATCATCAACACCCCAGGTGCCATAATATCTAGCTTTGCAACTCGAAGATAGCTTAGAGAGGGACCTCTTGAGAAAAATGCAGAAACAGCTGGAGCATGCTTTACATCAATACGCGTTTCCTGGAAACTGATGCTGACTTTCAGTTCAGCACTTTTGTTTGCATAGTCTACACTTTTTCCCAATCCTTGCTGCTAATTACAACTCCAGGGTTTTAGTAAGAACTGGATGTCAATACATCCGGATCTTGATAAACATAGATATCTCCTCGAAATTTTGACTCTGAGATAGCATCCATTTGATCAGAGACTGTTAAGTTTTCTTGTGCAGTGCTATAACAAGTTATGATGCTACATGCACTCCATTCTTTTAAGTCCACATTTCAGGACCATTATTCCCAGCTGAAGCAGAAACTAAGACACCCTTCATCATGGCGCCAAAAGAAGCTTGGTCCATAGCAGCAATTAAATCAGAAACGAAAGCTCCTTCATCAAAGCTGAACTTATACACAGCTATCCTAGCTCATGGCACCATACCTCTTGCTCTTCCAGGAGCATATCCAAAAGATGAAACTCCTTTAACAAAACTACCAGCAGCAAAGGAAGCAATGTAAGTGCCATGACGATAAGTGTCTCTGGCAGAATTCATGGAAATATTCATGAAGGGCATTGTTATAACATGAAAGTTCAGTGATAATCCATGAAATACTTCCAACGGCTCTGTCGAGTAGATAATGCAACTGGAACAATTAAACTGTCATTTTCTAAGACTGTTTCGATTGGAAGAGAATAATATTGAAGTGGAAATACACTACACAAACATAATTTCATTTTGGTAAACCAGAGAAGCTATATTAATAACAAAAACTACAGAGAACCGAGATGTGGCTGAGCCACGGTAGTTTGTGGTGGTTGGGCCACTATTCCACCAGCAGTATTTACAGCAGATACAAAAGACCTATCACCAGCATTACTACAAACTGTACAACTTATATCATACATAGTAGAAGGATAATGATGCATAGCATTTATCCTCCTGACGGATGTGGCATCAGTTTTATCGTCAAGCCAAAGGTTCTCCGATGATGGTGGCATTTCCCAAAAAAGCTGCATAGTAATAGGATTTTCAGTAGTAGTGGTGGCCATCGATGCTAGTCTATTAGCAAGTCAATTCTGTTCTCTGTAGATGTGTTCAACCTGCGGCTATTCAGCCTCCGAAGGTCGCACCTGCAATCATCCAAAATGACACAATTATGTTTGTTAGGACTGTGAAGCTGACAAACTACTTTTGTTGTGACAATGTTAACTTCCACATACCAAATTATATTTGAAGTGATAGATTGAGGTTGCAATTTATATCTATTAACAATTATTAAATAATAGAGCTTATATAAGGGACAATTATTATATTGTCAAGGATTTTGACGCTAAATAAAATCTAAACTTGAAAAATCTTCGACTAGTTGTGAAAAAGAAGTGGCATAAATAGGCACTCAAACTTGGCCTCAGTTGGCAAGTAAGTTGTACTCCAAACTTTTGAGTAAGCACATCAAGACACCTCAACTCGTCTCTAATTGTGTCAGTTGAATGCTCTAACTTACAAAATGATCATCTAAACACCTCCAAAATGTATATGTCATGTCAGTATCAAGTGTCAACGAGACACAATGAGGAAGAATTGGAGTGTTTAGTTGCCAGTTGAGACCAAGTTGTCTACATGTGAACTCTCAAAATTGGAGTACTAAGTTTGAGTGAAGAGCTTCTTTTTTCATTCAAGAAGTTCTTCAAAGAAGTGTTTTGGGATTTTCTTTTCTTCCCATTTTGGCCTTGAGGATTTTTTTTTTCAAGCTGCTTGTTCTTTGGAGGATCTACAAGCTTGTAAATACTTACCTTCTGAAGCTCAAGCTGCACTGCTGGCCGAACATTATGGGGAAGTGGATTGACAACTTTTCTAATTACTTTGATACTTGACAATGCCTTTGAAATTGCCTTCTTCCTCTTCCTAATCTCAATGGGAATGCAGGAGTTTGAAATCCTCTTAGATGGATTGATACCCCTTGTCGGTGCCAGATTATTTACAGCTTCAGTCAATGCATGGATACGATTAACTAATTCAGAATGTCTTTCATTGCAGCCCTTGCATTGACAAGTAAAACATAAGCTAGAGGAGGCATCACGAACAGATGTTTGTAGCCTCGATTTGTATGGAGGAGTCGTTGCACGCGGACTAAATGGTGTGAATCCACCATATTCACTAACTCCAAAATCACCAATGTTGCGACCATCATCATGGTCAATTCCTTTTTCAAAAACTGAATGATGAGCAACATCATCAAGCTCAACACCACCACCACCAACATCACCAACAGCACCAACAGCCTCCTCACCATCCCTCAGTGCTTCCCTTTTGATGGATGTAGCTCCATCCAATTCTCTTTTAATCCTATCAATAACCTTAGGATCAGGTAAAGTTCTCACAAATCCTAAAGTAAGAAGGAATGGCATGGTTGATTCTAGCTCGGTAGGGATAAGCCATGGATGCACAATCTACAACCAACAAGTAGATATATTAAAATAGTATTTGAATCATGAAAATCAATCAATAATTAAAGAAATCAAAAGTGTTTAATATGTTAAAATTATGTGCAACATGTTGAATCAGCTTTATCATTTCACAGATTTGTAATTTGCTGCAATAGACTACACATTTGGTGCACATAATCTGTTAGAAGAACTCAAACAAATATTTAATATGTAGCAACATTTAATGATCGATTGCTACATATGTCCTTCAAATTAAGTAAAATCTACATAAAAGAAGACATACTGCATCATCAGGAGGGGTGAACAAGTCAACTACATTCACTTTTATGTTGTTCTTGGCAAACAACCATCTAAGGATCCTTGGATAAGAAACCTTTTCAGAGTAGTCCTTGACTTGCTGTCGGAGGTGAGGAATGGCTTCAAATGCCCAAGCCTAAATATAATGATGCCAATAAGCAAATCAGAATATTTATTCAACAAAAAATGAAAGATTAAAGAAGAAAATCATAACTTTACCATGAAAGCCCAAGGAAAACCATATAGATTGATTGTTTTGGGTGTTAACTTTTGCAATAAATATTTTACAGTTAAATTGTAGCTTTCGTGACCCCATGGATAGTTGTTGAATTCCTCACGATCCTGAGATAACTTTAACAAACTAGCTGGTATGATTTGGTTGGTGTCTTTGGCCCATAGAATAGCATGCACGAACCAAACTAAGCACAATGACTCTTTGTGCTTACTTGAAAGTGTTTTAGACTCCAGATCTTTGAGCAAATTTGTGCTTTTGTAGCTCTTACCAACAATGTCCACCAAGTCATCATCATCAGCTATTTTTTCTTTGCCTTCGACTTTCTTTGTTTTGTTGGTTGTATATTTTGGCTTAACAATAGGAAGAGGCTGAACAGCATGATGACATCTAAGTCCAGTAATTATGGCAAATTCTTTAATACCAAAACATATTGGCATGCCACAGTAGTTTATCCAGATCTCATCTTTTTTTTCCTCATCCTCATATAGAATCTTACGTTTCAAAAGACCATAGACCATAGTCATTTGAAAACGTGCATTATTATTCTCAGGAAGATCAAGATACAACCCAAAACAGCTAGACCTAAAGAAAGTCTCCAACTTTTGCTCCTTCAATATCACCCTGAATTTATCAAATGCTTTTCCCATCACAGATTTAACAACAGAATCACCAAAATTTGTATAATCATCAATGGGCATCTTCACTTGAAACTTGTCAATACTGAAAGTTTTGACAAGTCCAGGGGTTGAAGGGATGCTATGTTGGACTTCTGATCTAAACTCAACATCAGTCGTCGACCTTTCCCCTACTTCTTTCCCTATGACTCTAGACCTTGAACTACTTTCTCCTCCTCCTCCGAGACCTACTTCCTCATTTCTATCTCCTTGCACTACTTTCTCATTTTCCTCTATTTCAACCACTTCATCTTTTACTGCATCTACAACTGGAAAAAAATGATTTCTTTCAGAAAGGGCTTCATCGGCAAGTTGTTTCAATGGTGTTTGTACTCTAGGTACTTTACTCATTCTGCATGAAGTTGATTTTTGTTCCTTTCTTTTGACTGGATTCATTTTATCTGCCAAAAATAGATAAACAAAAAAGGTTTCAATTGATTTGAGCATCAATCAAAAGAAGACAAAACATAAAAAATATAACAAATATATTATTCCAACATATAAGTCATCTATTGCAACAGATTCGTCATATGTTTCTAATAGATCCTACCGTCTTCTATTGGACAAAAATAAAACCAATGCAAGATCTTTGTTTTATGTCATGGAGGACAATAACCACAACAAAAATAATAAATCACTTTTACTACACCTTTAACAACACCAAATATAATAATAACAAAGAAAAATGCACTAAAAGATATGTTACAATCTCTAAACAACAATCAATATTTTATCCAACAAGTCATTTGTCATTTCACTACTTTCATAACAATGTTCAAGAACAATAACAACAAAATTTCACATTACAATGTTCAAGAACAAGGTATACACCAAGCACAACAAGAACAACAACAAAAAATCACATTTCATAGCAAAAAAACAAAATTTCACAACAATGTTCAAACAACAACAACAACAATGTTCAACAACAACAAAAATTTACTTTTCACTAAAGATACACACACTCTTTACAAAATCATTAAGCATAAAACATGAAACAACAAAATCATTAACTCTAAACTTAACTTTGAAAAAGAGACCTTAACTTTTAATTGACCAAAAGCATTATTTTCAAAATACTAATTTTTTGAACTCATTTCAATACACCATTGGACCCATTGTTGAAAGTACAAAATATAATAACAAGTGTTCACTAAAAGCTATGCTAGAATCTCAAATAAAAGTTTCCCTACTTGAACAACCAAGTACAAGAAGAAGGAGAAGAACAACAACATAAAATTCATATTTTCCTTGAGAAGAACATGGGAAGAGAACAAATACCAAAAAGTTAGGGTTTCTTTCTTAAGCATGAAACAACAAAATTATTAACAGACTCACACTCATAGTTCTGTTTCATTAATCCAAAAGAAATTTTCAAAATCTTAACTTTTTGCACAAGCATTACCTAAGAAGAGAGAAATTTGTAAGTTAGAAATGAAGAATGGAAATCTAAAAGTTTGGCTTTTAGCTTTTTATTTTTTGACTTTACTCCCTTCATTTCATATTAATTGAATTATTGAAGTGTTTCATATTTTTTAAGAAAAGAAGATTAAGACATAAATTAGGTTTAACTTTTCATTTTTATCCTTATTAATTATTATCAAAATTATGATTAAAATAACTAATTTCAATACTAACTAATGAAGGGTAAAATTGGAAAAATATTTTAAAAGTTGTCTTGAAAATTGAACAATTAAATTAATTTGAAAATGAAAAATACTCCCTCCGTCCCATTTTATGTGGCAACATTTGACCGGGTACGGAGTTTAAGAAATAAATGAAGACTTTGAAATGTTTACCAAATTGCCCTTTTAAAAAGTAGACTCAATTTCTCTCTCTTCATAAATGTATTGGAGTATTATTTTAAGATTAAGTGGGACCAATAAGGATAAAAAAGAAATTATACCTTTAAATACTTTTCATATAAGGAAATGTGACATTCTTTTTGGGACTGACCAAAAAGGAAATGTTGCCACATAAAATGGGACGGAGGGAGTATCTCAATAATTCAATTAATATGAAATGGAGAAATTAGCTTTTTATGTAGTTAAAATTATTTTTTAAGTTACCCAAACACTTTTAAAATTAAAAAAGAATTTAAAAGTCAAAAGTCATTAAAAAATAAGTCAATCCAAATACCTATGGCTTTGGAATTTTTTATTTTTTTTTTGTATTTTGAAAAAGTTTAACAAATATTAAAAATGTTATTGCAATCCACAATTAACTTAATCAGATTTTTAAGTGGTCTTTGATCTTGACTAGTTAAACATGTCACCAATATTTAATTTTGAGGCTTAAAATACAGCTACAATTCAATTTTCTCGGAAAACTATAGCGTCTTAGGCGTTTTAAATTTTCTAGTTTCGTCCTATAAAATTTATTTAGCACATCATTTGTTGGCTAAGAAAAAAGGTTTTGTCAATGCTAAATACTTTTTGTGTCGACATAGCAAAATTTGAAATTACCATTAATTTCCCAATGTAGGTACAACATAATCTTTTCTTCCATATACAACAGTTTTGTCAACTGCAGCATTTCATGCACATTAGCTACTACTATAGGACTTCTTACGGTGTGGTGTGATGATCGTTCTTTTCCAACCTAGTGATTGAACCAGATCATGCTTGGTCGTCTGCAATGCCTTTGTAACGTATGGTCAGAGTGTAGTCCTGTTTCTGATTTATTTTTTTCTCAAAACACCAAGATACCCGGAGAGATACAAATTGTCGAGTTTTTTTTGGTGCTCTCACTTTGCTTTGTACTTAGCTGCACCAGATCAAGAAAATGGTCCTTAATATATGAGTAATGCTTTATTTTGTTTCTTAATATATTTCACTTGATTGAAATGGTTCTTAATGTATAACAAAAGGTGTTCATTTTGTTATACATTAAAGACGGTTATCACTATACAAAAATGTGTTGACACATCACACATATAACTGCAGCTGAAATGTTCGATGGTCAGGCTGCTAAAATTAACTCCCTTGGTGCCAGAATATCTGGCTTTGCAACTCGTAGATAGCTTAGAGAAGGGCCGAGCCTCTCGAGGAAAATGCAGACACAACGACTGGAGTAGGCTTTACATCAATACATGTTCCCTGGAAACTGATGCATGCTGTAGGTCTCATACTTTTGGTTGCGTAGTCTATCACTTGTTTTCCTTCCTTTGTGCTAATCACAACTCCAGGATTTTGAAGAAAAAAAAATGGATGACAATATATCTGGATCATCGGAAATATAGTTATTTCATTTATATTTGTCTTTCAACAGTGATTATTTAGTTAGTACTTTATTATTGTTCATTTAGGAGTCTTCTTAGTTGTTGTAGTTCTATTTAATCAGCTACCGCTTTTGAATATTAACAAACACATTCTTTTCAGCACTTGTTCAGTGTTCATAGTGATACGCCATAAAGGTTAACTGATATTTTTGTAGAAACCGATGAATTGATCTTTCTCCTTTGACAAATCAATACTCAAATTCTATCATCTCCTGATATAAAAATTATTCGATATGACTAAATCAACCTGATGTGCTTCAATCAAATATATGAGCAAGTCTAGGTAATGCATCATACACTTAACACAGAATTTCATAGACTAGATTCTAAGTTTGCATTTACATGTTTCTATAAAAGTGTGTTTTTGAATCGTTGAATTCTTTTTCTTATAAATAATGAATTCTATTTAAGTACAATATTTGATTTTATTTCGAACCGTTTGGTCAAGGAGTACTTTATTGTTGAACTGTTACGATTTTCAAAGAAGGATTGCTATTTGAATTTTTATGATTTAAGAACTGTTTACAACAATTTTTGAAGTTTTTTAGATCTCTGAGAAAGGTTACAAGTAGCTTCTCCTCCGGGAACTATCCCCAACCTATAGTAGTTAGGCGGGAAAGTAAAATCAATCCTTATTTATGCATAGGCTTTGCGGAGTACTAAATGGGCTACTTCAAATCTTTGTTTTTGTTTTTTTGAGTTTTCCATCAGGTGTCCGGTCTATAAGAAAGTCATAAATTAAAAAAAAATAAAAAAATGCACCATACATCTCACAAGAGTTGTGGATTGAAGCATATACTTGAAACGAAAATAAGACACCTTTAATGTTTGATTTGACAAATGTTAAACCAACGTCAAAAAAGAAACTAGTGAAAAGATACATTATCAAAAGAGGAGTTCAGCCTTCGAGATATATTATTAATAAAATAATTAATCAAATCCTTTTGACTAACCTAAACAACAGCAGACCTTGGTCACAATTTCCAGCATAATATGTGATACCATACTCACCCTAAAGGTATTATTATACACTCACTTGTAAGAGGCCTACAAAACTGGGAGGCTTCGATTTTTGACGGATACCCATGAGCAATCTTTTATCCATGTTAGAGATTCTCTAATGTGGTTTCGGTTTAAAGCCATCAACAGCAAAGTTTCTTGTGGCTGCAGGAAGAGCTACCCGAATTCCATCAAGTTCAGGTTTAGCAATTACTTGACAACCTAGACGAGACCTGCAGAGAACGAATGCAGAATATATGAGAGGCTTGAGAATATTACAGTAAACTGAAAAATAATACAACAAATATAAGGGACCTACGTCTCTGTGAGGCCAAAAGCAAGATCCAACATGTCATTCTCTTCATCTGTTGGATCTTCTAGCTTGTTGTACTGGTCCACATCCTGTCCAGAGTCGTCAAAGTTCAGATAACGAATGTAGCTCAGTTAAAAGATTACAACATTCAAATGTATTCTTGGCCTATCTAAGCTGGGGCAAAGGAGGGGTTGATGGCCTAATCATATGATTACATACCATAACTATCACATGACATGTGGAACAGGCAAGTGACCCTTCACATGCTCCTGCATCAAAGCCAATTTTGTTCAGTTAAAACTCAACAACCGATAAGGCACTGAAAGTTAGATATGCTAAGAAATGTAAATTCCACCGGTAACACCCAAAACTGTTTTGGTATACAATTCTAACTGTAGGGAGACAAAGATGGTCACTCAGTAACGTTAGCCAGACCTGTGTAAATGAGAGCTCATATTAATTGTCGAAAGGTAAAACTGAAATTGAAAGATTACACCATAATTTGGAAAGAATGTTAGTACGTGTCTAATATGCCCAACTACCTTTATTGGCCCATGCCAGTATCCAACTAGTTTTGCGGCATTGCGTCTCTAGACGATGTCTAAAGATTCATTACCAACTTTCACACACCTTCCCACACTCAACTCATCACTATCACCACTTCACCAGTATTTATAATATGAAGTCCAGAATACTTGCAGTGCTCCCAGTATTCCTTTTGAATTGCTTTGAGTTCAGATTCTTCTTTAACTAACTTTGAATCAACTCAGGGTCTTCCCTCATTTACACCTGAGAACTTAGATAACTACACTATTTAATTAATTACTCTTGTGTCTTTCGGATAAGAATGATTGCGAGGTAGAAAAGTTTGATCATAATATTCGCCTAATAAAGGCATACTAATTGCAAGCAGTGATCAGATTCATAGAGGTCCTATATCGTCCTGAAAATCTACACTAAACTGGTTAAGGATTCCAATAATGAATCAACAGATAAGATTTAGTATGCCTCAACAAAGCTAACCTTCAAGCTCAATGTCATTCTCATGTGCAGCTTCTAACAAAGACATTCCAACAGGGACCTTGATATGCTTCTCTTCTCCATCCTTGTCAACAAATGTTACTGATATTCTGTGCAAAGAGAGAACGTAAAAGTTTGAGGAGAACAAAAGCAGATATGTATAATCTGGTGGCATGCCACAGCCATATTAGAGATGAAAGTATGCAACAAACGCAACAAGAGATTA
>JAJOOR010012333.1:0-19128 GCA_036250505.1 Solanum acaule
ATTTATTTTTTGAATTAAAAGTGTTAAGAGAAATAATACAAGTAGAAAATAATGATCTAATGGAAATACTCAATCTAATAAAAAGACTCGATTCTTTTCCTAATGCATGTATTGCTTATAGAATAATGTTAACAATTCCTATAACCATTGCCTCAGCCGAAAGAAGTTTTTCGAAAATAAAATTGATAAAATCTTATCTAAGATAAACAATGTCTCAAGAGAGATTGAATGGATTAGCTATATTATCAATTGAAAAAGAATTACTAAAACAAATCGATTATAAAAACAGTAATTAATGAATTCGCATCTAAAAACGCTAGAAAAGTAGATTTTAAATAAAAGTATATAGAATGATTTTTTAAATTTTTTTTAGGGCCCCTCTCTATGATTTGGCTTTAGGCCCCCAATGTTATTGAGTCGGCCCTGGTTGGGAGAGACTCGTTTGCATCAAGCTTTAACTGTCATTCCAACCTTTGACATCAAGAAAAATCAGCCAATAATATTCACTAAGTCCAAGGTAAATCTTTCATATATTATATTAATTTATTAATCGGTTTAAAATTTATTCGAATTAAAATGAGTTCAGTTATAATGAATTAAAATGTATTTTCTAAAAATATTTTAACAAGATTGGGTCAATTTTTCTACATGTCAGTTCAATTTTCTAATATGATGAGTCAATAAATGAACAGATCAATGATCTGTTTAAATTTGAACGAACTGAGCAAATTATATTTTTATGAACTAATTTTAGAAATAATTATCTAACCAGACAAACTTATACACAGTTAGCCAATTCTCCTGAGTTGGATGCAAATATGTGTGACATATGTTACAACACAGCCGCAGCTCCAACATATTTATTTCCACCACATTATTTTGTCACTAATGATGCTAAAGGAAATCAAGTTGAGTTCAATCTTATTGATGGTAGTGTTGCGGTTGCCAATCCGGTACGTAATTAGACATATGTCACTATCATATATATTATTATTATCTGTACTTTTCAAAATATTACGTGTCTTATCATCAATTAAGAGTTTTCTACGTATCTTACACTTAGATACATGTATTTTTGCTAGTTGCTACTAGATACACAAAAATAGGTAGATCGAGAGGCAAGCAAGATTAGGGAGGGAGGGAGGCGAGCGAGATTCATATGTTTCTCAGATGTATGTGAATCACACTAGATACATGTATATCTGGGGTGATTCACATGTATTTGGTTTACCAGATACATGGGAGAGTGGCGAACGAGATGAGAGAGAGGTGAGGGAGGCGTGCGAGGTTTGCTATATATGTATCTCAGATACATGTAAATACAATTAGATACAATGTATCTAAAATTACACATTAATTTGACCTTATGTATCTGAAATACATGTATCTAAAGCAAAGACGGACCCACATGGTTTGGTGGGAGTGCACGTGCACCTGTTAACTTCGAAAAATATCATGTCTATATATGTATATCCATCTTTGAGAAACTGATAGAAAATATGATATAATAAATTGTACATCCATGAGAAACATATAAGTGTCTTTGTGTTGTTGGTACAAGCTTGAGAGATCACACGCAAGACCATAGTTCAAATCCAACTAGTGCCCTAAACTAGTGAGACTAAATATATCCTCATTAAAAACATGGTCTAGCTATTTATATTTTTGTAATAGTACTAATGATACAATATGTTCTTACCAAGTATTTTTGTTATATTATAAATGATACAAATATGTTCTTACCAAGAATGAGTGTTATAGAGAAGTCTGGCATTAAATATATATACAGGCCTTAGTTGCACTTAGCGTGGCAACCAATCATTCGACAAGCGGATCCAGCATTGTCATCAATTAAATCAACGAACTACAATGAAATTTTGCTACTCTCATTAGGCATTGGGAATGCTGCAGATTTTTATACAACATATACAGCACAAGAAGCAGCTAAATGGAGTGCTATTGAGTGGCTAATTCATAATAAGCATTCAAGTCCTTTTCTACAAATCATGTCTTCAGCAAGTTCTTACATGAATGATTATTACATTGCTACTGTCTTTCAAAATGCTCAAAAAAATTACCTCAGGATTCAAGTAAGACCATCTCACTTAATTATTTACTTTATAGATCACTAAATTACTCGTAGTTAAGTCTGAAATAACTATATATGAGGGTTCAAGGGGGATATACGTTTAATTAAATTCTTTACGTTAGAAAAATTATTCTGTATATATAAGGTCAATACAATTTTTGTATGTATAAATCCCCGGTCAAAAGTTATAGTTCTATACCCTCGTAGCCAATAAAATTTTGTGATAATTCATCGCTAAATAGGATGGATATCTAAAGTGTATACAAGGAATATAATAAGTGTAGAACCAATATATATACATGGTATAAATATTGACTATATTTTGTATATGTTCTTAAATAATTAATTGTTCTTTATATATAATAAAATACCAGGAAAATGCATTAACAGGTTCAACTACTGCAATGGTAATGCAACAGAGGCTAATATGAAATTATTGGTACAAGTTGGTGAAAATTTGTTGAAGAAACAAAACTCCAAAGAGGATCCTGAAACTAATGAAGAAGCTCTATAGAGGTAATATACACATATATGGTTGGTGTAATTATCTTCAGAGAATGTTATACGTGTTTTTATTTTTAAAAATATTCTTTATATTTTGTTTTCTGTCAAATTAAGACGCACAAAATGAAATGAAGGGAATAGATGTAGACTTTTGCTTGTATAAGCTACATATTAGGGATTTTTACTTTCTCATAAATTTATTTTTTAAATGCTAATTATAATACTTTTTTTTTTTTTTTGTAGATTTGCAAAATTGCTCTCCGAAACAAAGAAACTCCAACCTAATAAAACGTCTAATTAAATATTTGTGATTGCATGTGTCTTGTGTTACTGTAGAACTATTTAAATATTTCAACCTCAAATATAGAGAAGAGATTAGGGATAAATTTCAATACAAATATACCTCTATGTAATATGGTTCATTTTTGTTGTGATTTAAGATTATCCTTCTAAGCAAGAAAAGAAATGTTCTTTATATAGTGGTGTATAAGATTTGAATCTTCTATTTTTCTAAGCAAGAAAAAGAAATATATATGATTTTCTGTGATGACATTTAGCCTTACTTCAAATAACTACATAAGAAGGTAAAGTGCGGATAAGTAAATCAATATATGTCAATCATCAAAACCCCATATAATCTTAAAGGTAGATAGTTCCTAATTCCTTTTCTTTTCTTCATGTCCACTTTTGTTAAAGATTAAAGCAAAAAGTCTTACATTGATGGTTAATGAGATTAGTAGATTCCTTATAAGGTTTGGATAATCCTGCTCCTTTGAGCTAGCTTTTAAGATGTGAGTTAAACTCAAGATCTAATTTAACATGGTATTAGAGAAGAGTTCATCTCACCGAATGTTGGGGCCCAAAAAAATAAAAAAAATTACCCCAAATTTGCCTACGCACCAAATACTAAGCACTAGGCGTGAGGTGGGTGTTAAAGATTAAATTAAAAAGTCTCATATTGGTGGTTAATGACATAAGTGAACTCCTTATAAGAATTGAACAATCTTACTCCCTTTGAGCTAGTTTTTGGAGTGTAAATTATAGGACTTGACCAAACATCTCACGACACGAGCCGACGATAGCCATGCAACACCTGTATGAAAGTAAGGTACATCCCGTTGAGTGACAGGTTTTCTTGTTCATATGTCAAGGGCTGGTAAGATTTTGCTCGTTGTATCGAATTAAACTTCATGCTCCACCGCTTATGCAGGCCCCCGACCGTCAATTCCTTTGAGTTTCGATCTTGCGACCGTATTCCCCAGACGGAGTGTTTTAGGTCCAAAACCACCTAATTTAACAACTTTATTTAAAAATCTAACAAGTTTTAAATATTACACTTCAACTAATTCCACTTAATTTTAATCATATTTTAAGTGACTCCTTAATCAACTAAGAGTTGACATTTCTTTCATTGCAAACTCAAAATTTCACCAAAAAAAAAAGAAAAACAAGAGATGAACTTGTTATCAATCAATCTTTCTTTTCCCACCTTTAATCTACATAATCAAAAACTCAACATTCTTGAAAAAACCCCAAAATCTTCCACCTTCACCATTCCTATGGCCAATAATAGGCAACATCCCAAATCTCATCATAAGCAAAAAACCCCACATCATAGTCACAAAAATATCCCAAAATCTTGGCCCTTTAATCTCATTAAAACTAGGAAATCAGCTTATAGTCCTTGGATCTTCACCTGAATCTGCTATTGACATCTTGAAAAATCATGACAAACAACTCTCTGCTCGTTATGCACCAAAAGCAACACCAATAAAAGAATCAGATCTTAAGAGATACTCACTTCTTTGGTCTACAGAGTGTAATAGTCACTGGAAATCTATAAGGGTTTTGTGGAAAACTGAGCTTTTTTCAAGTAAAGCTATGGAATCATATGCTGAAAAAAGGGGAAAAGGGGTTGTTGAAATGGTGAATTTCTTGAATTTTAAACAAGGTAAAGTTGTGAAAATTGGGGATCTTGTTTTTGGTAATGTTTTTAATGTTTTGGGGGAGATTTGTTTTTCAAGAAATATGGTTAAGTTGGAAGATGAGAGAGTTATTAGTGAGATGAAAGGGAATATTTGGAGGTTTATGGAGTATGGTACAACTCCAATTTTAGCTGATTTTTTTCCAATTTTTGATGGAGTTGTTGATATTCAAGGTAAAAAGAACAAGGCAAAGAAGTGTCTTGATAATTTGTTTAAAATTTGGGAAGGGATAATAAAGGAGAGAAGAGAATCTTATGTTGAAAAAAATGGGGATTTCTTGGATTTAATGCTTGCTAATGGATTTTCTGATGATCAAATCAATTACATGCTTCTGGTATGTAAAACTTACTTTTCTATCGTGTGTTTACTTTTTTATATTTTGAATTTCTGTATGAAAGTCGTAGACATGTTGGCACAAACGTATTTGTTAGAGTGCATGTTTTTTCGTGCTTAACTATTGGTTTTTCACTTTTCCTACTTGATATGTGATCATTTGTGTCTTAAAACACACGTCAACTATTAGTTGCCCCCTTAACATTCAGCTAGGAAAAGGGAACAACCAATAGTTGACATGTGATAATTGAAGTGTGAAACACACGAAGAAAAAGTGATAGTTAGATGTGACTTTTAACTTTTACCATTAACTATTTTTGTCATCAAAGGTAGTTTTACTATCAAGTGTCAAAATACCATGTTGCTCGAACTCTTAAAAAATATCGATAGGTATGTTGGATACTCTAAAAGTAGTGCTTTCTGGAGAATCCGACATGGAGTGACAATAATTTTGGAGAGTCGGAACAACATAGCTTGATACCAATTTTATGAATTCAGTTACATATTTGATATAGTTGACTCAACAACATCAACATTACCCGATATGATCCCATAGGTAGGATGCACGCATCCTTACTCCTATTTTTGTGTTGGTAGAGAATTGACATAGTTGACTCAACAACATCAACACTACCCGATATGATCCCACAAGTAGGGTATACACATCCTTACTCCTATCTTTGTAGGGGTAGAGAGTTGACATAGTTAACTCAACAACGTCAACATACTCGATATTATCCCACAAGTAGGGCGTACGCAGACATTACTCCTGTAGAGAGTTGACATAGTTGATACTTTTCTTTAAAATGTTTTGTAGGAAATATTTCCAGCAGGAACAGGAACATTGACATCCACAATTGAGTGGGCAATGGCTGAGCTAGTGAGGAACAAAGAAGTGATGAAGAAACTCAACTCTGAACTTCAAAATGGATCAATAAACTCAAACACCATTCAAGAATCAACAATCTTTCAACTCCCTTATCTAAATGCTTGCATTAAAGAAGTCTTAAGGCTACATCCACCAATAGCATTTCTACCTCACTATGCAAGTGAAACATGTCAAGTTATGAACTACACAATCCCAAAAAGTTGTCTAGTTTTTGTGAATCTTTGGGCAATTGGACATGATCCAAACCTTTGGGATGATCCATTTTCATTCAAGCCAGAGAGATTTTTGAACACAAATATTGATTATAAAGGTCAAGACTTCGAATTCTTGCCATTTGGTGCTGGAAGAAGAATGTGTCCTGGCTTGCCCTTTGCTACAAAACAAATGCATTTGATTTTGGCTTATTTGGTTTATCACTTTGAGTGGTCTCTTCCAAATAATGGTGATCCTTTGATGCTTGACATGAATGAAAAATATGCTGTGCCATTGCAGAGACAAAAGCCTTTTCTTCTTGTTCCTACTAGCAAGTGATGATTACATGAATTAAGAGTTAAATAGTTAAAAACACAACCTAAATTATTATTTTCTTGTGCGTTGCATATCTCAGATTTGTACATATGTATTTTTCAAAAAAGAAATATCTAATGATATAGGGTGTGTTTGGTATGAAGGTAAAAATGTACTTTCACGGAAAGTGTTTTCTTAAAAATTTTGTGAAAAATAAATGATTTTCTTACTAATGTTGTGTTTGATATGTATAGAAAATTTTGTCCTAAAAATATTTGTGTATAATTTAGACGAACGCTATAAAATTTGGAGGGATGTGTGAGAGGTTGAGATGGGGGTAGATTGCCGGATGCTTTCGTCTCGTTTGGTTCACTGCCTCCCAAGGGAAGTTCATAACTGGTCTTTGAAAGGAGAGCCAAATGTAAGATACCATGTTTTTAATTTATATTTTCTTCTTTTTATAACAACGATGTCTGGAATAACTTGTACGCACCACAACGTGTATGTAACTCTGTGTACCGGGGGCTCATGACATTTTTACCTTGTGATAGTTTGAGGAGTGAAATTAACAAGTGACTCAGTAATTGGTCTTCAAGAACCACAATATCTTTTCCTTGTTTGAATTGTAGTTGGATGGTGGCAACCTATGTGCTCAGACTCTTCAAAAATGTCAACGGATGTGTGTCGGATTCTCTAAAAGTAGTATATTTTTAAAGAATCCGACATGGGTGTGGCATCGAAAGTAAAGAGTCCGCACAACTTAGGTGGCAACTGGCAAGGTGTTGATTGATTATTCTTTGCTTCAATAATTTCCAGGGATGAATTGTTCTAATAAGCGTCGCCTTTACTCTTAATGATATATTCTTGTGTTATTTTCTCCTCTTGATTTTGATGGTTCGTCGAGAGGACATATGTTTGCTCCGTTAGGTAATTTTCCTATTTTTATTTTGAATTAAGGTAACAATACGATAACACAACATGTTATGTCCGTGTGAATTCAGTCTTTTTCTGTAGGAATGGTAATCATGCGGACCTTAAAATATACAGATAACAATATACTTGTCAAACTAATAGGTAAGCGTATTCAAGATTTGAAATTTATAAATTTCTTCAATAACCTCAACTTGTATATTTAATCATATATTTTGTATTACCAACAAGGTACTTTCTTTTTTGAAAATAAATCCATATAACTCTTGTCAAGCTAGGTGCAAATTTGTTTATTAAATGTGAAAGAAGGATAATTTTACATATACAACACAATAATCAAAAGATTACATAGTTCTTACCATATTACATATACTGAAAAGGGTCAAGAATATCTCTGAACTATGCGAAATAGACCATTTATATCCTTCATTATATTTTGGGATCAAAAATACCCCCGCTGTTATCTCAAGAGACTACAAATGCCCTCAAGAGTTAACTACCCAAATTTTTAGTGACGTGGCAAGCCACATGGGACTAATCCCTCCACCTAACCATTGCCAACTTGGATTCACTACAAAAGTATTAGACCTTTAGCGGCGATAAAAGTCACCACAAAATCCCAAAATATTGTCACTAAAGGTTATGAGTGATTTGTGGTCTATTAGGATAACGGCGTTTCAGGTTGTGGTGGAATGTTTGGGATTCCTTCATCTTTTTTAAAGCGTTACTCCAAAAAAGGCCTTGTAATGCACGGCTCGAATATAGTCGGACTCCAATAGAAATATTGAACAAGGGAAAAAAAACAAACATAGAGGATATTTCTATTGAAATTTATCCCTCTTCTCTTTATTTTTGTGATTAATAAACAACACATAAAACTTGATGGGCAAACACAAGCCTTTATTCTTTAATTTGGCATATTATTTAATTAAGTAGTAATAAAAACCAAGACCTTATTAGCTTGAATGGTTTAGAGGGATTTGATTTTAAAATGCTTGGGATTTCTTCTTTCTGAGAACAATTTTGCAAACCTACATATATATACAAAGGAAATTATTATATTATAATATTGTTCTCACTCAATAATAGGCGTGTGTAGATTAACTTAGCATTGAGTTGTGTTTTAATACAAAGATGGTGATAGTTTAGATAGGTAAATAGATAATGGATAAGAACAATTTTGACACCAAATTTTAAACGGAGGACAAAGTTGTTATATTTCAATAGTTGAGGGGCAAATTTGAATCAATTCACCAATAATAAAAGCATATTTAAATTCAAATTAAAAGGGAAGCCAAAATTGTTCCATTTTCCATAAGGCAAAAGGGTTTGATGAACCCCTATACTTGTATGTAACGTATTGTGGATCCTTCTACTTAGCCTTTTACCAACTAAACCCTTAAACTCAATCAACAAATGATTTTTAAGCCCCTCCTTTCATGTGTGTATTTCACTCTCCATTGAATAGATGACATGTCCAATCCATGTCACATAAATTAATACCACGTCATAATTGTTTTTATCAACTTTTTAAAAATTATTAATTAAAATACTAAATAAAAGGTCAAATAATTCTTTCAAATAAAATTCATATTTCTCTCACCTTCCTCCACCTTCCATTCAACTTACCTCCACCTCCCCCAACCCACAACCACCATTACCATCACCTCCATCCTTATTTTTTTCTTCCATTTAAATTTATCTTCGAATAAAAGAAAAGGGACATTGAGAATGAAAATCTTAAAAATAAAATCTTGAATCTTGAAAATATACAACTAACAACAACATAATGCCCAAGAAACTAGTAGTAATAGTGGCTAGAATAAAATGAATTTGACAAATTTAAGATCGATTAGAATGTAAAGTTCGATGTCGATTTGTGGGGAAGAAAGTGGGGACTGAGAAGAAATTCCAAATGGATCGCTGAAAATTCTAGTGTGTCACCGAAAATTCTTGATTGAAAATATAAGATCTACAATGTCATCTTCCTTTGTTTCCTTTCCTTTTTTTTTCCGTGTTAGCCTTTTGTGTCGAAGAGAAAATTGAAATATTTACTGGAATGGAAAAAATATGAAATAGGGGGATGGATCTGTTGAAAACAATGACAATAGGGTATGAAGAAGGAAAATGGAGATTGGAGGGTGGATGGAGTGAGGGGTTGATTGGAAAAGAAGTGTGGTGGAGGAGAAGAAGAAAACTATTTTTTATTTTTCTTTTATAAAATCAATTATTTTATAATTTTAATATTTTTTTAATGTAAGTGTGATCTTCACTTGCCCTTTTAACGCGTGTAGCCACGCTTTTGTGCCAACTCAATCATTTTAATGTCACATAAGGCTGGTCAATGGTTAGAGGGTTTGATATATTATGTTTTACTGAGTATAAGGGTTCAGTTGACAAATTGATAAGTAGAATGGTTTACAATACAAACTGATACAAGTACAAGGGTCCACCAGACCCTTTTGCCTTTCCATAATTTAGGGGAAGTTTTGTCCTTTTCTCTTATTTTAATCGTTCATTAGTTTTTAAAAACATTTTTGGGCGAAATGAAAACGGTGAGGGCATTTGTTTACTTAAGAAATGGATGGAGGGTATTTTTATACTAAATTTAATTAAATTTGAATTCGCGTCGAAAAGTCCTGGGGTAAAACTAGGGGTGTCAATGGGACGGTTCGGCCGGTTATTTTTAAAAAATAATACCATCCCAATTTTTTGGTTATTTTACAATGCATGGCCAAAATTAGATTTTTTAAACAATCCGAATCATGTCGATTTCTTTTCTGTATCGGTACGACTCGGTTAATTTTCGGTTATTTTGTTAGTGATAAACTTTCAATAGAACTAGTATATAACGCGTTAGGTTTTACCGCTTTGGTGTTTAGCCATAAGCTAATTATTTGGTATATCAATATTATTATATCAATTTGAAAAATAATTTATAAAATATATTTGTATATTAAATTTAGCAGATTTGGTAGTATATAAAATATATTACATATATATAAGACTATTCGGTTCGGTTCGTTATTTTTTTCATATTTTTATATAGATTAAAAAGACCATCCCAATTATTCGGGACGGTTATAAGATTAATAAAAGTTCACTGTTATATTTAAAAAAAATTATAAATCGGTTTGGTATGGTTCAGTTTGGTCAGTTTTTCATATCTTTTTGACACCCAATAAAAGCGATTTTATACTCATAGAGACTCAAACCCAAGACTTTTGATTAAGAATGAATGAATACTTATTATTCTACCGTAACCTCGTTGGTAGGTTTTGTAGGTTTTGTTTCGGTAGTTTTGTTTTTCACCTTTTGTTTTGGTAGTTGGGTGGATTGTATATATGTAATGAATGTGTGTGTACAATTTGTTTTGATATTAATTCTTGGGTTTTGGTTGTTCTGAGAATTAAAATGTCACGACCTGAGTCTACACCCTGGATGTGGCCGGCACTCAAGAACCATTGTTGGCCCCCAAGCGAATCTTCATCCTGGCTGATAAGCATGTAAAAGCTTAAAACTTAAATACAAACTTTAAATCCAAATAAAAATCTGTATAATAAAATATATACAACTTGCCATAAAAAGGCAACTTTATTCTTTAAAACATTTAATAAAATAAATGATACAGACTTCTCAACTATACTGACTATCTATGAAGCCTCTAACTGATAAAGATGGAAGTTGGGACAAGACTCACGACATCCTAACACTTACTATAACTGAAAGGTAAATGAAATCCTCTGGAAGCAAGGAAGCTCACCATAGCTAACTCAAACTCTCGGATGTATCAACAAAGCTCATGTTGATGATCCTGAACACCCGTGTCTGCATCATGAGAAGATGCAAGCCAAATGGCTCAGTACGTGGAATGTACGAGCATGTAAGAGGAATTCTAAAACATAAACATAAGCTTGATAAAATGGAAACATACCTACCTTTTTTCAAACTCACTCAACTCAACTCAAGAATAAGATACTCAACTCAAAGATTAGATACTCAACTCAAAGATATGATACTCGACTCTGGGTACTCAACTCTGGATACTCAACTCAAAGATATGATACTCGACTCTGGATACTCAACTCAATATAAAACAACAATACACATGCAATACAATGAAAGCTTTTAAAACAGTAAAAACAACTTAGTTCGTTAAAGAAAATGTAATAACAAACTCAACTTTACTTATATAATAAAGTAATATCATAAAAGACATACCAGGCTTCCTCTCAAAGTCTACTTGTGCAATGCATGAATGAAGTCTCATACCCCCATTCATACTAAGCAGAACCCCTTGAGGAACCATGTAATTACTGCTGTAGGAGTTTCTCTAACCGACAACTACCACTATGAGCCTAAGTGGTGATACAACGTCTTGCCCACCCTACCAGAACTGTCCTATACTTTGCTGTCATATAGAACGCTTAACTAAGTGGATCCACTAGTCTATGATAAAAACATCTTAAAGATTCATCTAAAAAGTATGATCCTTTATTACCCATGATGGCTACATGGTTTATGGAGACTTGAGTTAATATGAACTCACATCCCTATATCGGTGCTCAATACTACTCCCAAAAATATACTTAGCTCATATGTTTTTAAAATAAAACTCTTTCTTTGGTTTGAGATAATTACTCAAAACTTAGCTGAAAAGCTCTCTTGGAACTGACGTTCCCTTTTCTTGCTCAAATGTGAAAACATTTATAAACTCTTTGGGAATACTTAATTCTCATATATCATTTGAAGAAAAGGACTTCAAACTTTACTCTTTACTGAACTCAAAGCTTTACGTCTTAAAACAAAGTTTAAACATTTGTAAAAGACTTCTTAAGATATGGTTTATGCCGAATTATGGACATGAACGACTCAATGCAAGGTTTTCAATAACCATAGATATAACTCAATACTTGAAACTCAAGAACTTCAATGATACTACTCACTTCAAGAATACTCAACTCAGAGGGTTCATACGATATTATGAACATGAACTACTCAACTCAAGGACTCAAAGATACTTTTCATCTCAAGACTGCTCGACTGATAGAGTTCATGCAGAAATATAGACATGAATAACCCAACTCAAGGACTTCATAGGTAACATGTAATAGTCCCATGATTAGGAATATAATCTCAAATGGGTTAGAAACTCAATACTTAAGACTTGGGACATAAAGATATTACTCCTCTCATAGATACTCAACTTCTAGAGTTCATGCAGATTTTATGGGCATGAATGACTTGACTCGTAGGTCTACATAACATTATGGAACTCATGTATACAACTCTTCTTATTCTCTGACTTACTTCCTCAAAACATAGTTCAAATCGATAGTTGATCTCAAAGGATTCACAATTGAACTCAAAGGCTTTCTTGAACTCTACTTTTAACTCTATCTTGAATGTGAATTATGAATTCAAGAGTTATGGTTCATGATATGAAAGATCTCATGATGACAAATTAGACTCATGAGTACATTCTCCTCATCCTCACACTCACTTGCTTGAGTCTTGAAACAAGCTACTAGAAGTTGTAGAAGACTCTACAAAAGGACTCAAAGGGACTTTCTTAGAATGTTCGAAAGAATTCTCAACTCTACCTTGAATTTGAATTATGAATTCAAGGTTATGATCATGTTAGGAATGATTTTCGGTGTTTAGAAGTAGCTTAGATTAGTTAGAATCGAAAGGGAGTGAAGGTGCACTTTAAACAGACTCAAACGGAGCAACCGAAGACAAACTGGATGGGGCAGGAGACCCTGGGGCTATGGGTGGCGCGGAGCACCAGACCCTAAACTTCAGAGGTGGGTTTGGGGCGCTCTGGCAGGCGCATCGCGCCAGGCCCCCAACCCAGAAAATTCAACAAGTTTCTTTGCTCGTTTTCTCACCCTATTTCGCCTAGAATCAAACGGTTTCTTCTCCAATCACATAGAATCAATTAATTAACATAAGTACACTCTAATCTACTCAATATATCCCTTAAAACACTCACTTTGATCTCAAGAAATCATCCAAAACCCAACACAACAAGATTTAGAATGAACCTCAAGAACACCTATGAAGAGCTTATCAAGAACTTTAATCTTTCAACTTCAAGAATGAAATTTGCGCTGAAAATAACATGTTTGGCGTGTGGGTGGAAAAACCCAACACTATGGAAGCTTACATACCTCTTAGGGATCAAACCCATGGTGACAATCCACAACAACTCTCAAGAATGTCGACGAACGCCTTCATCCTTTCTCTTTTCTCCTCTTCTCTCTTCTTCTTTTCTCTTCTTGAACTCTCAACTAAAACCCTAGGCGTAAACTAGGATTATAAAACTGAACTTAATCATATTAGACCCCTAAAATATTACTAAAAACAAATCAAATCTGTTTGGGTAAGGAAAAGACCAAAATACCCCTTACTATTTCCGGTTTTGACTTTCCTTAACTGGACATCCTAACTTCAAAAGGTCATATCTCACTCATCCGAACTCGAAACTTAGCAAACTCGGCGGCGTTGGAAAGATAATTCAAAGGTCTTTCCTACGGTATATGGTAGCACACCTAAATCATCTTTTTCTATGAGTTATGGTCGTTTGAAGTCGACCCAAGACTCATACTTAGCTTAACTTGCAAAATTTTAGATTTTACTATTTCCAATTTAATTCTTTTTGGAACTCAAGGTGCTACATCTAATGAACTTAACACTTAAGAAATTTTAATTCCTCGGTAAAATCCTACTCACAACGAAGGATGGTTCAAGTCTTAGTTCGAAAAAATTTCTAAGGTGTTACATAAAATTCTCAAAGTTATAGCAGATTTGTTTGGCCATAAAAATTAAGAATGATATTCCCTCTGTTCCAATTTATGTGACTTATTTTCCTTTTTAGTCAGTCCCAAAAAAAAATGACATATTTATATATTAAGTAACAATTTAACTATAAAATGTCTATTTTACCCTTAATGAAATGATTTACAGCCACACAAATTTCTATCATTCATTTTGGACCACAAGTTTTAAAAGTCTTCATTTCTTTCTTAAACTTCGTGCCCAGTCAAATTACCTCACATAAAATGAGACGGAGGAAGTACCACAGAATCCACAACATTATTATTTTCTCATATATCATATAAATAAGATTTGTTTGTCAAAAAAATATTATTATTTAAGGAGAAGATGAATGTCATCTTTACAAGTGTCAGAGCTTTAATTTTGGTTGTTGGGTTGGGTGAATAGGTAGAAAATGTGTTAAATATGTGTATTAGGTGAACAATATATTTCACTCTTTATTCTTCGGAGAGTTGAATAGTAGTTCTTCGAATTTGGAGAACTATTATTCACATCCTCTATTTCACTTTTTCATCATTTTATTATTATTTCTATTATTTTGTAATTATACATATTATTTCGTATAAGGTCATTAATTACACCTTTAATATTCGTAATTCTTTTAAAATGTAATATAATATTTTAAAAATATATATTGTTTAATATATATTACTTTCGTCTCGAATTAATAATATTACAATTTTTTTTAAATTTTTCGTCACTTTAATATTATTTGATTTATTATTAATATTCACTATAAAGAATGCACAAAATATACAATTGTTCAAACTATTCGTGATCAAAGTTCCCAAAAGAAGAAATATTTCACGATGAAACAAGAATCGTGCCGAATAGATGTTGAATGTGCATTCGGAGTTATGCAATCACGCTTTACAATTATTGTAGGACAATCACGTTTTTGGAGAAATGACGTGCTACATGATATAATGACTACATGTATTATACTGCACAATGATAATTGAGGATCAACGTGATCTTAATGCACCAATTCAAGATGTCGTAGAAGCTCTAACTGCAATGACAGAATTGGTAGTAGATGAAAATCTTTCATTTGAACAATTTTTAGTTAGATATAAAAAATTAAGGATCGGACAAAAATGCTCTTTTTAAATCATGTAATGCGTTAATAGAGCATTTATGGGAGCAACATAAATTTTTTGAAAGTTGAGTATTTATATAATGTTTATGTAATTGTATTTTATTGATGATCTCACTTTTATTTGAATGTCCATTAATTTGTATATTATATAATATTTTCTTGCAATTTTATGTTATTTAAAATTTTAAAATAAATATGATTTTATATTAAATAAAAATTTTGAAAAAATAAAATTTATATCACATAAAATTATATTAATTGATTGTAACATTTCGCAAATTGAAATAACTAGGAAAGAGTTAAAAGTTGGGGAAAGAATCATTTTTGGAAAGTATATGAAAATCTAGAAAAAATTTAAGTATGTTAGTTGAGTTTTTGGTCAACTTCAAACGGCCATAACTCCTAGCTCAGGATGAGTTAGGTGTATTTCCAGATATGGTTGGAAAGTTCTTGAAATAGCCTTTTTAACGCCGCTGAGTTTGCACAATTCCGAGTTCGTATTTGTGAGTTATTCCCTTTGGAAGTTAGGCTGTTTGATTAAGGAAAATCTAATCCGGATTTTTGAAGGGTAATTTAGTCTTTTCTTTACCTAATTATTCTAATTCGTTTTTAGGAGTTAATTGGGGTAAAAATCAGATTTTAGTCAGTTTAGAAAAGTTGAAGTTTCACGCTAGGGCTTGGAGAAAAGAGAAAAGAGGAGAAGGGAGAAGAGAAATCAAGATTCGTCAAGATCGTCGAGTTTAACTTGTGGATTTCATCAAGGGGTGATCCCTACGAGGTATGTGAGATCACATAGCGTTAGGTTAGTTCACCCACGCGCCAACCATGATTCAATTCAGCGAATTTAAGTCTTTGAAAGTTTAGAAATTGAGTTCTTGATGAACATTGTTGAAAGTTTAGTTTGAATTTCTTGTGGGTTGTGATGTTGGAGTTTCTTGCGATTTGATTCATGTTTCCGGGTGTAATTTCGGTTTGAATCTATCATATATTGAGGGTATAAATGATTCTAAGTGTTTGGGGAAGGAACCATTGAAGTTTAGAGGGTTTAGAGTTGAAAAACGAGCAAGAAAAGTCGTAGAACACTTGGGGAAAGGGGTGGGGCGTCACGCCAGCCAGCGCCCCCCAAAAGTTCCTCTGAACTTTCACCCTTGGGGCGCCGCGCCAGCCAGCGCGCCCTAGGTCTGGTTCTGAACTTCAAGGGCTGGCGCCCGCGCCTCTCAAAGCGCCAGGGACGCCAGTTCTTCCCATTTCTTCTCCACCTTTTCGTACTTGTTCCTTAGCAGTGTACCTATGTTTTCTAGTTGATTTCAACACTCTAAGGTACATCTAAACATCATGAAATCATCCGTAAACATGAGATCATGAACCTTGAATCCATAATCCAATTCAAGGAAAGTTAGGATCAAAGTCAAGAGAAGTTAAAAGTCAAGTCTAGAAGTTAAGAAGCAAGTCAAGAGAAGTTTATAAAGTTTTTCTAAAGTCTTTCACAAACGTTTTAACTTTGTTTTAAGACTTAAGTTTCAAGCTAAGCAAAGAGTAAAGAGTTGAGTTCATTTCTCAAAAAGTTATAAGGGAACTAAGTATTCCCAAGAGTTTAAAAATATTTTTACATTTGAGTAAGAAAAGGGAACACCAATTCCAAGAGAGCTTTTAAGCTAAGTTTTGAGTATTTATCTCAAACCAAAGAAAGAAGTTTTAATTTTAAATCATATGAGCTAAGTATATTTTGGGAGTATTATTGAGCATCGATATGGGGATGCAAGTTCATGTTAACTCAAGTCTCCATAAACCATGTAGCTGGTCCACTCTTCAATTTTGGTTTCTCGTAAAGAAATGATGTCTGCTCCACATTTATTATTAATAAATAAGAGATTTCAAGGTGCATCTCTTATTTTTATTGTTTAACCCCTGTACATTCCAAATGAGTGTTTTGACTCTCATCTAGAATGACCCTTGTCTTTCTTACCACTTCCCTCTTGAAGTCCCCAAGCCAACTTTTTCAGTTCAGTGTCTGCTTTGTTTTTTACATTGTATATTAATGTTTGCCTTTTTTTTGTTTTCAGTGGCTCAGCTTACAACAAAAATAAAGCACCTATCTTCAGTTCTTCACAAAAAGGTGAGTTTTCTGCTAGATTTACCCAATTGAGCATCTTTTGTAGGATTACGCATATCACGAAAACTCCATTTATAGCACATTGTTAGTCATTGTCATATGGTAAAGCATGATTGTTCTTGAAATGCCAACTCAGAGGAAAAAAAGAATAGATGGCTGTCGTCAATGAATTGCCAACACTTGTCGTATAAGACGGTCCATTAATCATTATCTATTATCTTGTCATAGAACTTTATTACTTTAGATTGTGAGCTGGTTATTTATAGGGATCTTTACAGAAGTAGCTAGACAGATTCACTGTTTACTTTTTCTAGCTGGTATACATAGATTATACATGGTTATGCATGAATTGTTATATTATACATCTGCTCAGTGGCGGATCTATGCAGAGGTTTGGGGGTGCCACGTCAGCCCCGAACTTCGACGGAAACTCTATAATTGTTATAACAATTATTTTTTTATAATTGTTATTGACTTAAATTAAATTAATTACATTATTACTCCTTTGACTTTTCTTTTATTTGATTAAATACTCAATAAAAGTGTAATATCTTATTATTTACATTTTATTGATTGATTGATTTATGATATGTATCGAAAAGACAAATAATTTAATCAAATATAAAATTAATTTAATCGATAAGTCTATTTGGCACCCACAGACTCTAAATCCTGGATCCGCCACTGCATCTGCTGGCTAATATTTTTTTATACATTGTCGTCAATTATCATTTTTTTAAGGATAAGCACTCTCGTAAGGGTCTACAACAAATGGTTCAAAATAGGAAGAAGTTATTGAAGTATCTGCGAAGGACAGATTGGGACTCTTACTGCCTTGTTCTTTCTAAGCTTGGCCTCCGAGACAACCCAGATTACAAGTTCTAGACCAGCACGTATGACATACTACTTGAATGCAGTTTTTCTTGCCGGAAGCTTTTTCCATACTAAAACTTTTCCTCTCGTTTTGGGGGAGAGGCGATGAACTTTTGTTGTTTGGTTCACTGCCTCCCAAGGGAAGCTCATAACTGGTCTTTGAAAGGACAGACAAATGTAAGATACCATGTTTTTAATTTCTTTTTTCTTTTCTTTTTATCACAACGGTGTCTAGAATAACTTGCACGCACCAGGACGTGTATGTAACTCTGTGTACCGGGGCTCATGACAGTTTTACCTTGTGATAGTTTGAGGAGTGAAATTAACAAGTGATTCAGTAATTGGTCTTCAAGAACCACAATATCTTTTCCTTGTTTGAATTGTAGTTGGATGGTGGCAACCTATGTTTGCTCAGACTCTTCAAAAATGTCAATGGGTGTGTGTCAGATTCTCCAAAAATAGTATATTTTTGGAGAATCCGACATGGGTGGGGCATCGAAAGTGAAGACTTAGGTGGTAACTGGCAAGGTGTTGATTGATTATTCTTTGCTTCAATATATTCTTGTGTTATTTTCTCATCTTGATTTTGATGGTTCGTCGAGAGGACATATGTTTGCTCCGTCGGATAATTTTCCTATTTTTGTTTCGTATTTAGGTAACGATACGATAACAGAACATGTCCGTGTGAATTCACTCTTTATACAGATAACAACATACTTGTCAAATTGATAAGCAGGCGTATTCAAGATTTGAAATTTATAAATTTATTCAATTAACTTCAAATTGATAGATGATAATGATTGAATTCGTAGTCAAATATTTAATCATATATTTTGTATTACCAACAAGTTATTTTCTTTTTTGAACGAGGTGCAAATTTGTTAATTAAATGCGAAAGAAGGATAATTTTATTTATACAACACAATAATCAAAAGAATACATAGTTCTTAGCATATTACATAAAAG
>JAJOOR010012334.1:0-21097 GCA_036250505.1 Solanum acaule
AATTAGCTACTACAACTATGGAAATATTATATAAATACGAAGTAGCTATAAGAAATGAATTTAGTAGTATGACAACAGAAGTAGAAGAACAAAATAGAGAAAAAATCATAAACCGGAATCTAATGACAAAATTAGCAATATGTACTAAATTCATTTCTTATAGCTACTTCGTATTTATATAATATTTCCATAGTTGTAGTAGCTAATTCACCATTAGATTTTTTATTACTTCTTAAGGGTTTTAAACTTTCATCTGATAAATTTTGTAGCCATAATTTTACTGTTCCTATAAATGTTCTTTCTATATATCCTGGTGTTTCTGTCATTCCTATTTTGTTATCTATTAATTGTTTTGATATATATCGTATCCATAATTGGATTGTTTTATTTATATCTGCTACACAGTCTAAATCTAAAAAATCATGTTGTTCAGTTATTGGTTTAGGTGTCCATTTTTTATTTAATCTTTTATCCCATATAGTTTTTTCTTTATCATATTGTTCATAGTTTGTATTATAATATTTTCAATTTTTTGGGTTTTTTATTCCTGATGTACTAGGTTTTTCATCTATGTCTACGTCTCCTGTATTTACTTCTAAATTATTTGTATTATCTATGTTTGCTAAAAGTTTCGTATATGTTTCACTTGTTTCCGAATATTGTTCTAGATCATCGTCGTTTATTTCATCAATTTTTATTTCGGGTAGATTATCTTGGTTATTTTCTTCTTTTTCTTCTAATTCATCTTCTAATTGCAATTTTCCTTTAAATTTAATTATCTCATTTGTTAATTTTG
Source organism: Solanum acaule (assembly GCA_036250505.1). NCBI lineage: Eukaryota > Viridiplantae > Streptophyta > Magnoliopsida > Solanales > Solanaceae > Solanum > Solanum acaule. The sequence goes on from JAJOOR010012334.1 coordinate 797, forward strand.
TTTTTTGTTCCTTTTCTTTTTGTTTAATTTCATACATTTCTTTTAATATTGCCAGCTCTTTTTCTAGTTCTATTATTTTAGTATTTTTTACTTCTTCTAATTGTTGTACTTCCTTTTTTGCTTGTTGTTTTATTTTTTCAATTTTTGTTTTTCTATCTATTTCTTCATTTTCTTTTGTTATTCTTATCATAGCAGTTAAACTATCTTCTAGTTTTACTGTTTCTTCTTCTAACATTAAACTTAGATTGTCACCTATTTTCTTATATCTTCTTCCTAGATTAGAAAATATTATTTTATTTTTAATCCGTCATAGTTTTCATATGTTTTTTCATCCATTGCTTATTCTTCTTTATTCATTTATAAGTTGTGTTGTAGTTTATATTCTAAGCTTTCTATTTCTATTTGTAGGTATAAAATAGTTTTTCTCTGTACTACTATAGATTTTTTACAAATTCTTGTAAATATATTACTGTTAAGTCTATTTTGCCTATGTCTCAATTCTTGTCTTTTTGCTATAATTATTTCGGTAAGTTTTTGTCTATATTCGTTATTCTCGTTATTCATTGTATCTTTAAGTATTGAATATATTTATATTCTATTTTAGATATATTATCTATTAATTGATCTAATTTGTCGTTATCAGTTTTTGCGGTATTGAGTTTTTTATATTCCGAATATAATTTGTTTAATTTTCTTCTTATTTTTCGTAACTTTCTACTAGTATGTTTCTTCCTATGTTTCTTATTATCCATAGCTCTGATACCATTTTTCGTGCTGAAAAACTTAGCTCAAATGCTATCTTGGGAATCAAAGTTTCCCCTCTTGCTTCATTTAGAAAGCGATTACTCTTTTCTGAAAATTAACCTGAAGGCTCTTTGGAAATCTCAGTTTTCGTTCTTATTTAAATGTGAAAACATTTCTTAAAAAAAAGTTAAAATGTTTGTAAAAGACTTCTTAAAATATGGTTCATGCCGAATTATGGACATGAACGATTCAATGCAAGGTTTTCAATAACCATAGATAGAACTCAAATACTTGGAACTCAAGAACTTCAATGATACTACTCATTTCAAGAATGCTCAACTCAGAGTTCATGCGGAATTAATTATGAGCATGAACTACTCAACTCAATGACTCAAAGATACTTCTCATCTCAAGACTGTTTGACTTATAAAGTTCATGTGGAATTATGAGCATGAAATATTCAACTCAAGGACTCAAAGATACTTCTCAAAAGGGATTAGGAACTCAACATTTAAAGGCTTAGAACTTGAAGATACCACTTTTCTGAACTTAAATTACGACGTTCATATGGAGTTATAGGCATGAAACAACTCAACTAGATGATCTACAAAACAATATGGAACTCATGTATACGACCCTTCTCATTCTCTGACTTACTTCCTCAAAACTTAGTTCAAATCGATAGTTGATCTCAAGGATTCACAATTGAATTCAAAGGCTTTCTTGAACTCTACTCTTAACTCTCTTTTGAATGTGAATTATGAATTCAAGAGTTATGCTTCATGGTATGAAGCATATTGTAATGATAAAGTAGACTCATGAATACATTCTCCTCACTTGTACTCACTTGCTCACGTCTTGAAACAAGTTATTAGAAATTGTAGAAGACTCCTCAAAAGGACTTAAAGGACTTTCTTAGAATGTTCGAAAGGATTCTCAAAAACTTAACTCTTAACTCTACCTTGAACTTGAATTATGGATTCAAGGTTGTGATTTGTGATAGGAAATATCTCATGATGTTTACGATTGATTTTAGATAGCTAAACATGAGAAAGGATAAAAAAATTCACTGCTTGAAATCTAGTCCGCGACGCGGAGACGCATTGAAATAATTGGTCGCGAATTAACTTTTGAGGTAGAAATGTCTGCGATGTGAAGACAACTTTATGAAATGGGGAGGCAGGTCCGCGATGCGGAGCCAAGTGCCAGATTTGCCCGACTTTTCTCTTCTTCATTTTATAACCCCAAATCGCCTAAATTCGATTCCTTTGCTCAACTTTTCTTTAGATTCAGATAACCATCACATGTACACAAGAATATAACTCAAAACAACTGTAAAATCGACCTGATTTCATCAAGGAACTCAATAATCTCATCGAAACTCAAGAACTAAAGCCAATTTCAAGAACATCATACTTTCAACTTTCTAGAACAAACTTAACACTAAAATTAACATGATTGGCGTGTGGGTGAACAAACCCAACCCTATGGAAGCTTACATACCTGAAGTAACCATCTTCTTGAAGCAACTTGAAGGAAAAATCTTGAAAGATGAACCCTAGCCTTAGCCTTTCTTGAATTTCTTGAGCGTAGAATCTTTAGAGTGGATGAGAGGGTTTTGATTTGTGAAAACTGATCTTCTACTCATTTATGGTAATTTAGATGACCTACTAAGGGTTTTTAGGAATAAAATACCCTTACAGAAATAATTTAAACGAGCTGGGAGTCGGAATAATTTTTCACCAGGCAGTGAGGTCCGTATTGGCTACGTAACGCGGAGCCATCACGGAGCTGCTGCCAGGTTTGTTCGTCGTTAGTAAATCAGTCATAACCTTTTACTCAGAGTACGGAATTTAGAAAACTCTGTGGCATTGGAAAGAGGACTCGAAGGGATTTAATTTTATATCTTGTAGCTCAACTAAATCATCTTGTACTAGGAGTTATGGTCATTTGAAATTGACCCAAAACTTAAGAAAAACATAGGAATGACTTGAATGAACTCTCTTTAGTTCTTCTTGGAACTCAAGGTGCTACATCTAGTGACCTTAATACTCAAGAAATTTTAAATTCCTTGCAAAAATCTCACTCACTATGAAGAACGGTTCGAGTTTTAGCTCAAAAAATTTCTGGGGTGTTACAATATCATGGAAGAAGCTCATAGTTCCAGATATTTAATTCATCGTGCTTCAACAAAGATGTACGGTGACTTGAGAGAAGTCCACTGGTGGAGTTGTATGCAGAGGTGTATTGCATATTTCGTTGCCAAGTGACCAAATTGATAACAAGTCAAGGTAGAGCACCAAAGACCTGGAGGTGTGGCTCAGAATATAGCACTTCCGAAATGGAACTGGGATATGATTAATGTAGATTTCATTACTGGCTTGTTGCTATTTTGCAGGAAGCATGATTCGATTTGGGTGATTGTAGATCGGATGACTAAATCAACCCATTTCTTGCCGATAAAGACAACTAATTCAGCCGAGGATTATGCCAGATTTTATATTCAAGAGATAGTCCAACTTCATGGAGTTCCTATTTCTATTAATTTAGATTGAGGTGCACAATTCACTGCTCAGTTTTGGAAGTATTTCCAGGAAGGTTTGGGTTCGAAGGTAAATCTGAGTACTGCTTTTCATCCTCAGGCTAATGGTTAAATAGATCGCACAATCTAGACCCTAGAGTATATGTTGAGGGCATGTGTCATAGACTTCTAAGGTAATTGGGATGACCACTTGCCTCTCATAGAGTTCGCTTACAATAATAGCTATCACTCTAGTATCCAAATGGCTCCTTATGAGACTCTTTATGGGCAAAGGTGTAGATCTCCCATTGGATGGATTGAGGTTGGTGAAGCTGAGTTGATAAGGCCAGACTTGGTTTATCAAGCCATGGAGAAGGTTAAGATTATTCAAGAAAGGCTAAAAATAGTGCAAAGTCGTTATAAATCCTATACATATGTTAGGAGAAGAGACTTAGAGTTTGAGGTTGATGATTGAGTCTACTTGTAGGTGTTACCCATGAAGGGTGTTATGATATTTGGTAATAAGGGAAAACTCAGTCCCCGGTACATTGGTCATTACAATATATCCAACAAAGTTTGCAATGTAGCTTATGAGTTGGAGTTGCCGTCATAGTTAGTAGCAATCCATCCAATATTCCACATTTCTATGTTGAATAAGTGAATTGGCAATCCCTCACTTATTGTACCTACAAAGAATATTGGTATCAAGGACAACTTATCCTATGAGGAAACACTCGTTCATATTCTTGAACGTTAGGTTCACAAGTTGAGAACCAAGGAGGTTGCATTAGTCAAGGTTTTATGGAGGAATCAATTTGTTGAGGAAGCTACTTCGGAGGCTAAAGAGGATATGAATAAGAGATACACACAACTCTTTCCTTTCGGAGAAATTCAAACTAAGGTAATAATTCTTTGTAAAGTACTTTTAGGTTGATATGCTGAGTATGTAAATTGCATGTTGTGTGTTTGGGTTGGGTTTGTTAGATGCTTCCCACACCTGTTCTGCTTAGTGTGAGGACGAATGTTCCCAAGAGAGAGATATTGTAACACCTCAGACTTTGATTAGTTTTTAGTTTTGGGTCAACTTGAAACGACCATATCTTTTAGCATATACAGAGTTAGGTGGCTTGTGAGGTATCAAATCGAAGGTCTTTGAGTCGTCTTTCCAATGCCACCAACTTTGCTAAATTCCAAGCTATTAGTAAAAAGTTATTTCCATTTCAGTGAAGCCTCTCTAGCTAAGGCTTTTCATCCGTTTAAGGGAAGGGGTATTTTTGTCTTTTCCTTACCCCACTAAGACTAAAACGTTTTTCACACCAAAGTTAAGGGTCTAATCAAAATTAGACCACTTTTTCACATTCCAAACGCTTCGACTTTTAGGGCTAAGTTTCAAGATGAGGAAAAGAGGTTTTCAAGTGTTCTTCCAAGAATTGAAGAATTTCACCAATAACAAGGATTCTTTCGAGGTATGTAAGCTTCTAATAGTATTGGTTTTTTTCTCCCTCACGCCAATCATATAATTTCATTTATGAATTCGTCCATGAGATTGTTTATATTGAGATTCTTGAGAACTTCTTGTGTTTTATCCTCATTATTTATTAATGGAGGTTCTGAGTTCCTAGGGTGAGGGTCTTAATAATGAGTGTTGTTTATTGGTTGTTTTTTTTAGTGAGATTTCATTTAATTTGTGTTGGGTTTATGAATCAAAGAGAGTTTGGAAGAAATCATTCGATTCTAGATGAGTTAGGACCTGTAATTGAGCAAGAAAATTCGTCAAATTTCTGGGTAAAGAGGTGGGGCAACACACCACCATAGCGCCACAACTACTGTCCAGTAGGTTGGGGCGGGGCGCACCGGGCCAGCACTGCGCCCCAAACAGTGGCCAGTAGTTTAGGGGTTGGCGCCCTGCGCCATCCTGTGCGCCTGGGTCACCAGGTCCCTTACTCTCATATCCTTCTCTCTGTGTGTGCTCCCTCGAATTGTACTTGCATTCTATTCTTAATATTCACTCTTAAAGTCTTCATTAAATTGTTGAGAGATCATACATATCCCAATCACATCTGTTAATTTACATTTCAAATTAAAGTACAGTTAAGAGGAAAGTTCAAGAGGTCCTTCCGAGTCAAATTTGAGAATCCTTTTGCAATTAACTAAAGATTTGAACTAAGTCTTGAGTGAATGAGTATAAGAATGACGAGAGTTCTGTTTCATACTTGAAAAATGAGTATATGGGAACTAAGTATTCCCAAATGTAACACTTTTACATTTAAAAGAGAGGAACATTGATTTCTAAACTAGTTTATGAGTAGTTATTGAGTAATTACCTCAAATTGAGAAAGAGTTACGTTTTATACATTTGAGCATGAATATATATTATTGGGAGTAGTATTGAGCACCGATATGTGGATGAGTTTAAACAATTCAAAATCCTCATAATCTGTAACACCCCGTATCAAAAAATGGGCATACTACAGCTTTACATGTGCTATAGGAGCCAAACCACGAGGACCACCCATGGCCCGTGGATGGGACCAAGGAGCGTAGGTGTGGTCCGTGGATGGCCTTCCTCAGAAATCCAAAAGGTCAAAGAACCACGGCTTGACCAACGAAACGTTGATTAGACCACGGTCCGTGGTTGGGAGTACGTGGTTTGAGACCCCAAAAAGAGAGTTTCTGACCATGATCGATGGTCCACCATGACGGGCCGTCGGTCAGACCACGGTCCGTCGACTGGGGTCCGTGTATGGTCATCTGTCAGTTATTTTTAAAGGCAGTTGGGTCTTTTCATAATTAATTAGTTCCTATACAATGTCGTTTTGCCTATATTTAGAACCCCCTATATAAGTATTTTTACCCCCAAATTCACCCCATTTAATTCATTCTTCCAAATTCCCTAAAAGAAATCAAATCTCCTCCCAAATATTCTCTCACTAGAACTTGAAGAAGAAGAAGAAGGTTCAAATAGGGTTTGAAGCTAAGGATCCAAATTCTCCATTGAAGGCTAGTAATTTGAGTCAAGGTATAGTATTTTTCATCCATGGGTTCCTTCCACCCATGGAGTCCCCAATTCCTCTATTTCAAATGGTAAAATTCCCCTAACTAGCTAGGTTTTCTTCAAACACCATGGGTTCTTTTGATTATTGATCTTAATGGTTTAGTTATGTCTAAATATGCATGAATGGATGATTTACAATGCTTTTATGATGTTTCCTCTATGAACCCATGCAAACCCCCATGTTTTCCAAATTGTGATCTCAGAGAGTTGGGTTGTTGAATATGAAAGAGGTGTTTTATGATCCAAAGCATGAAGTAATAGAAATGCATGAATTTATGATAAAATCCATATCTAATGCTTGAATTATAGAGTTGGTGATTGAAAGTGGCTTTGAACCTTGAAAGGGCAAAGTATGAGTTTTTCATGATCTTATGAAACCTATGTAAATGCTTTAAGGGAGCTTTAAGAGTGAAGTACCAATGTTGTTGTTGTTGTGTTGTTGAAAGGTTATTCTCATGAAACAATTACAACCATGATTCGAAAGGTTTTCTCACATAGAAAGGGTTCTTAGGTTGAAAGGGTTTCTCACCTAATTGAATCAATGAATAAGAGCTATCCTAATGAACTAGCTTGGATTGGCAAGTTGACTTGCCTTTCCATGGATAATGAGAATAAGTAAGAAAATACTATTATATGGGAATTATGCTTAGCACCGAGTGGATATTGAACTTGAGATGGAAGCTCTCTCGTTAGAAAAGGTCGGGTTTCTAGAAGAAGTCTCATGAGATGGAAGCTCTCCCGTTAGTAGAGGTAGGGTTTCTAGTAGCAATCTCCTTATCCCTTAAACTATGTGACCTCATAGTTTGATTAGCTAGTGGATCCACTTAATCTAGATGTTCACGGTTGTACCTTAGGTAAGTAGAACAACCATTTTCGGTGTGGGAGAATTGGGAGATCATGTTTTAGCTCACATGGTCTCTATGTCGGTTAAGGCTAATTTTCCCACAACAAGATGATTAATGAACTAAGGTTACTTAAAGAAGTATCTCATAAGTGTTCAAAGGCTTAAAGATGATTTAGCTTGCATTGACCATGATGTTATGACTTATGTTTTCTAACCCTCTTATATCATGCTTATTGGTCAAATTGCATGTCATGAAATAAAATTTCCTTCCTAGCATGTCTTAAATATTTTAGGCATAGTTATCATACTTAGTGCATTTTTGTATTAACGCATACTCTTGCCTACATTTTCCCAAATGTAGGGTTTGACGGGCAAGGTTTCTATTCTAGTGGCTAGAGCTTGGACTTAGATTCTTTTAGAGTTTGGTGAGTCCTCATGGTTCGAGAATGGACTTTTCCTAATTGTAGTTTCTCTTTCGTATTTCCTTTTTGACCATTATGTATGGGCAAGGCCCACTTTCATTTGATTGTAATAGATGGCTATGTTGAGACATGAGTTAGACTTCTGCTCTTCTATAAAACTGTTTTGGACTTAAATGTTCTTTTACTCTTTATCGTTCTACTACTTTATGTTATGATATGCTAAGTGGCATGTATGGAGTCCTTCGGAGTTCTATACGCCATATAACATCTAGGGGATACCCTTGGGTCGTGACAAACTTGGTATTAGAGCCATGTTTAGAATGGTCCTAGGATGTCTCATAAGCCACGTCTAGTAGAGTCTTGTTCGTGAGTGTGAAGCACGCCAAATTATGAATGCGAGGCTACAAGATGATTAGGAAACTCACTTCTTTCACTACTCTTAAGTTGTGCCATAGAGATTAACTCTATAAAGTCTCCCTTCTAATACTTACCTTATGCTCTTCATGATATGTCTACTCGAAGGACTTATACTAAAAGGAATGTGAGGGAGAACGAGGATGAAGAAGCTCCTCTCCAAGCTCCCCCTCAAGCTCTGGTCGATCCCTTGGCCAAATAAGTTACAAATGTGGAGTTTAGATCAGCTTTTCAAGTGTTGGCCCAAGACATGACGGCTCAAGCCAATAGAGAGGTGGTAGTCCCTGTGAACCCAAATGTGGGTACGACGGCTTCAAGAGTAAGAGATTTTATAAGGATGAACCCTCCAGAATTTCATGACTCCAAAGTTGAGAAAGATCTTCAAGAGTTTATTAATGAGGTCTATAAGGTACTTGCTATCATGAGAGCGACTCCGGGAGAGAATGCAGAAGCTCAAGTGTGGTGTAACCAATGGAAGGAGGCAAGACTGGTGGGAGCGGGTCCTATTGAGTGGGAAATGTTCAAATCTGTTTTTCTTGATAGATTCTTTCCCCTTGAGATGAGGGAAGTCAAGGTGCTAGAGTTCATTAACCTTCGTCAAGGAAGCATGAGTGTGAGGGAATAACCTCTAAAGTTCACTCAGTTGTCCAAATATGCTCCAACAATGGTTGCAGATTCAAGAGCTAGAATGAGTAAGTTTGTATCGGCCATGTCCAAAATGATGGTTAAAGAGTGTCGTATTGCCATGCTCATTGGTGACATGGATATCTCTCGTCTCATGGTACATGCACAATAAATTGAAGAGGACAAGCTCAAAGAGAAGTCTAGAGAGGTAAAAAGGGCTAAGATCGGTGATGGTAATTTCTCAGATGCTAGATCAGATGGACATAGTCGTCCTAAGTTTCGACAAGGTTTTTCCTGTCAAGGTTCCTCTAATTCTCCATTAAAGTTTAACAAGGATAGGGTGTCTAACCCTAAACCTCAAGGAGGTAATGGAGGTGGCTCTTCTTTGGCTAGGTCTACTTGTGCCAAGTGTAAGAAGAAACATGATGGTATGTGCCTAGTCGGAACTGATAGATGCTTTAAGTGCAGTAAGACTGGACACAAAATGAGAGATTTCCCCACGCTTGCGGCAAAAGGGAAAGAGGGCAAGCAAGCTCCTCCTAGAGGTTCGAATTCTAATGCTCCGAAGCAAAACCGCTTCTATGCTCTCCAAACCCGAGGTTACCAAGAGAGTTATCCGGATGTAGTGATAGGTATGTTAAATGTTTTTCAACATGATGTATATGCTTTGTTTGATCCTGGTGCTACTTTGTTCTTTGTAACACCATATGTGGCCGTGAAGTTTGATGTGCTCCCCGATATATTGTTATACCCTTTTTTTTTGTCTCTACTCCTGTTTGTGATTCTGTGGTGGCTAAGAGGGTTTATAGAAGGTTTCTCGTTTCCTTATCCCATAGAGTTACACTTGTAGACTTGGTAGAACTTGACATGTTAGACTTTGATGTCATTATTGAGATGGATTTGTTGCATTCTTGCTATGCTTCGATAGATTGTATTACTTGAGTGATCAGATTTGAGTTTCCAAATGAGCCTATCCTTAAGTGGAAGGGGGGGAATTCTATGACCACGGGCAGTTTGTCTCTTGTCGAAGGATTGCATTTATCCCTAGTTAGGGTGAGGGATCCAGATTTCGAAACCCCTTCTCTTGAGTCGGTCCCCGTAGTTAATGAGATTCCGGAAGTTTTCCCCGATGATTTAATTAACGTTTAAAGGACACTTAATCCAATTCCAAGTGTCAACGATCATTAGTCCGTATAATAACCCAATGAAATGAGTTGGGTTCGAATCCCACAGGGAGTGGTACGTGTTTAAGACTCAATAGGAAACTACGAAAACGCTCAAGTCATCCATAGGAATAGACATTTACGAATAAAAACATAATTCAAATTAAGGGGTGACACGAATGTCAAGTAAGTGGGTTTTGGTGTTAACTATCAGCTACAACAACAACAAATAACACGAAGATGACAATAAAGAGACGGGTTCTTGGGATGTGATTGGATTATAGGCAAATGTAGACAAATGGGTAGTTGCAACTGTTAGTAAATAGTTGTAAATTAGTGAATAAGCTAGACTTTAGAAGGGATATACTTTCTCTCGAACAATTTACCCCGAATCAGGTTGGTTTCTCTCGAACACCAACAAGCATGCAAATAAGAACAACCTTCGCTTTAGCTCATTTACTATCTTGAGCTGAATGTGTGGAAAATGGTTTAGGATTCACTCTCTCGAGTTGCACCCATGATAACCCAATACCCACAGACCATCAATTCAGTAATCTTGGTTTTAAAACTTCTCTCTCGAGAAAGCCAAAAACACGAAGGTAGAACTGCATTTGCAACTACAATTCTTTAAATTGAACCACAATTACTGATTAAAATCACTTCTAAACATCATTTAGACTAACAATTAGCAATACCCACAAGCTAAATCAGCCCATAATCACATAATAGCACCCCAAGAATTGGGGTTTTAGCTAGACATCATAAAAAGATAAAAATTGTTACCAAATTGTGTTTCCATCAACTAGCTACGATTAATTTTGTCTTTACAAAGGTCCAAATTGAAGAATCTCAAAGACCCACTTCCAATTTCTCAAAAATGAAAAGCTTCAATTCTTCAAAGCTAAGGAAAACTTGTCTCAAAATTTTGAGTTCAAACTATTCAAAAGAAGATACTTCTAAAAATGATAAAAAGATATTAAATTTAATGTTTGAAAATGTATTTATAGTTGCCAACAATATGCTGCGAAGGACCATTAGGCGCAGTAAGTCAGGCTCGCCGATCAACTCGCCGATTCGCCCTTTGTTCAATGTCCTCACCTTTTTGCCTTGGCCTTCAGCTTCCTCAAGATCTGTAACTTTGGGCGATCCAACACTGCATCGCGGAACCACTCGGCTATCCACCGAATGCTCATTTCTCTCGCCAACTTGACTTTCTCCTTCAGGGCTTAGCATACTGGAACTTTAGGCGGTCAAATGGTCACTAGCCGATTCACCCAATGGACTTGGCGATCACAAGGCTCTCTTTTCTTCCTTCTTTCAGCTCACTTCGTTCCTTTTTGCAAATTAGTGTCCTTACTTTGTTCCTCAATCCAAATACCTGGAAATCAAGGATTTTACATTAGTTATTGGCACAAAATAAGCATTTGAGGACACTAAATCTATCCAAATAAAGCCCTAAATGAGTCCAATCTTGGACTCATCAACACCCCCAACTTAAACTTTTGCTTGTCCTCAAGTAAAACTCAAGTTCAGTAGTTCAAAAAAGATGTCTCAAACAGTGCTACACAAGACTCAATCATGAATGCACACAACAAGACTCAATTTACTTATGCAAGGATCAATTGTGCACTCAAAAGATTCAAGTTGTGACTCACCATTATTAAAGCATCTCAAGTTCACAATACTTGCTTCAAATGCAAGTTCAAGTTCAACAAAGGTACTCAAATGCCCTCACACAAAGATGATTCCATATTCACACACAATGGATCAATAATTTATAGCTCCGGAATTACAAACAACTCTCACACTCAAAAAGATGAACACATGCATGACTCCATCCATAGGTTTGCCCTTATTTTCTAATCAACCTTCATTTCAGCTCACTCATGATCAAAAAGGTCTTTTCAAGGCTTGTAATGGGGCTGACTGTAAAGGTATGCTCATTTAGGCTCAGTGGCTGCTATTCTCATGAAATGTGGTGTGAACAACACTTCCTTTCCTTTTCTTCTTAATTCTCATTCATGCTCAAAATTCACACCATTATTCATTTTCCAAGAAACTTTGGACACCCCATTTCTTTTTGCAACTTTATTTCAAAACTTTTTCATTTTTTTCTTTTTCTTTCTTTACTCTTTTTTGTTGTATGAAAGGGGTTCCATATTTTTCAAAACCATGGGTAGAGGGGAATTCCTTCACATTTCTTGATTTACCTTCTCTTTTCACTACACCCCCAACTTAGGCTTTTGGCCTAAGTTGGTTATTCAAACAAACCACATCTCATGAGGATTAAGGGTGAAGGGATAAAGAATGGTCAGAATTTCATCAAGTTTCTTCCAAAAAAAGGATAAGGCTCAAAGGGTGTTCAAGCAAAGATCACACACTCACAAGGTAGGCTACAAAAGAGGTATAGTGTCAAATTGCTTCACTCTTTAAAATTGTTGCCTAAGATCATTTCAAGAGCTCACATCACTTAGTCAACCGGACCAACGGGGCAAATTCTAGGTGTCATCACACATGGTTCACGGTAAGCTCATCACACAAGGCATTGACACCAATGTCAAACAAGACTCCATACTTTTGCTAGTGTGCAATGTTCATCACAAGAGACTCAATTCAATAATCAGCTAGTCACAACGACATGCAAAAAGTTCTAATATTGCCTATGCAACTTCATTGGCCTCATCGTAGCCGCACATTCATGTTTGTTCGATTGAGAGCACTATTCAAGTCATCGGTATTGATCATAATTGATACACAAATTTGCAAAAGAACAGCCACATTCAAACACAATCAAGAGGTGGCACATTTTTTTAGGAAGGGTCCAAAAATCATTTACATTCAAACTAAGAAGCCCCAAGCTCAAACATCCACAAAAACAGTGTAAAACACAATATATAGAACAAACCCAATGTATAAACAAAAACAATAATCACAAGAGATAGGTATGGAAATACCTCACCCCACCACAAACAAAAAGCAATTTGTCCTCAAATGCAATAAAACATCCAAAAAATAATAAAAGAAGATAGAGAGAGAGGTAAAAAGGGATCTTGTCTACACAGTCACTCCATCTGTTAGGGCATCAGTGCCTAGTGCAATACTCTGAACTTAGGCATCACTGCCCGGAGTCACCTCAAAAACACCAGATCCACTAGGGCCTGCCATGGACGTCTCTGTCAGCGATGTCTGGATCACCGACTGTACGATCGTCACCTCTAGATTTGGCAAGTCTCCATATATGCTCTCATTTCTAACCTCAATCTCATCAGCTGCCACATCATCTATCGCTATATCTCCAGTGGTGATCGGAGGAATCTCAAAATTGGGCTGGGCATCCACATCACCTGCTACTTCCAATAAGGAAGTGAAGTCAGTGGACTTCAAGTAGTCCACGTCCTTCCTCAAATCTGCAACCTCGCTTTCAAAGTCGTCACCTCAGAAGACTCTCTTTGTCAACACTCACAAGTGACAACCCTCACAGTCAAATCATCAATAGAAGTCTGAAGGGGGTTCAAGGCGGTAAGGATGGCACTCTCAATCATCCATGGAATTGCAGCCTCTAGTCGGGTAGCCCTCACATCAGTTGAATGGTCTAGGTGCCCCATCTTTAAGATTATAGCCTTTGTAATCCTAGAGGGCTGGGTAGAGGTAGAAGGACTAGGAGCCTAGGAGGAGAAGTGGGAGAAGATATACCTAAAGGCACAGAGGCCGGAGTGGGCAAAAATGCCTTTGCAGGAAGCTTATCTTTGTCAATCTCCGGGGATGTGTCCACCGTAGCTGCTCTCCTCCCGAGTGTACTCAGCTCCTATACACCGAATATCAGTGGATGATGTAGGGGTGACCTCAAAATCTCTCATTTCGTCACAAGGAACTCCAGCACAATTCTGTAATCAGCACTAGGAATGGTAGGGAGATCTGGCTCTGCTTGGCCCTCATGGCCATCTCCTACTCTATGAGGAATCCTAGGTTAATGCTTATTTTGGATATGATCATCCCAAGGTGGGCCGCCTTCGGGTGGTGAAAGATAGACTTGTTCTATGGCGGCATGATGGTGCTGCTGATAAAGCCAAACCAGTAGCAATATTCAGTTCCTTCTTCACAATGGGGACCCCTACCTCGATCCACCTCGGGGTGGTATCAGAAATCAACGGTGCAAGCCAGCCCTTTAAGTCATCCAAGGAATGAGTAGTAGGCAAGCCCTCATATGCCATTGTAGCACCTAAAGCCCTGTCAAGTACAGTGTTAATGTATTCACTATTGCACCCGACTTTCTTCCCTCGGACCATGACAGACTTCACCTGTTTAAAGGCACTGGCCTTCTCCTTCCACTTGGGCACCAGCTCTCCGTATGATGTATAAAATGCCCTGACCCATGTAAGGATGTAGGGGGCTCGGAGCCTAGTGAACTGCTCGAACCGGTGGAACTGGAGGGTTTCCCTCACTGTGGAGTATCTGCGCTTAAGGCCCTCTGTAGACAGTAGCTTCTCCTTAAGAATAGTCTGCAACCCATCGTCTTTTAATCTATTGAGTAGACTGGGAGGAGGGACATATACTGGTGGCACTAGGGCCACAGGTTGTGCTGGAGCTAGAACTGTATCTGCTGGAGAGGAGGCTGTTGGGGCTCTAGCTGAGTAAGGACAAGATCTAGCACGAATTTCCGCTCTTTGGGACTGTAATGGCTAGTTATCTTCTGGCTCAGATAATATAACTTGGGAGTTAAAAGCCTGTCCCTCGCTGCCAGAGTTGTGCTCCGGAACCTCAGATGCTGGCCTTTGCCTTTGCCCTTGCCTCCATTTGAAGGCTCTGTTCTTTCCTTTTTAGAAGGAAAGGTTCCTCCTTCATTTATAACTACGTCATGTGCTTGTTTACGAGGTGGCATGTCAAGGTTGATTCTAGCTATATCTGCAAAAACATCAAAAAGAGTTAGATATTGTTCAAACAAAGATGCAGAAAATAGTTATAGATAGACTCGCCGAACCGGTCGGTGAGTCCCCGAATCACTTTAGCGAGCCAGATCGAGCTCGCTGAAAGGATTGGCTACAATTTTTTTGGAAAACTAGTATGTCAGCGATGGGAAGAGACTTTCGGCGAGCAAGGACTAGCCCACCAAAAGTTATAGTGCATTTTAGGGGTTAGAGGCGTAGAAAGGGTGATCAATCAAGCATGACAATCGGTGAGCCACCGAATGCATTCGGTGAACTCAGGCTTCTCGCCAAAGTTACAGAACCCAAACTCAAATTTAGCATAAAATTAAAGGCGATCTAGGGGTATTTGAACCACCGAGTCGTTCGGTGAGCTCGACCCAGCTCGCCAAACTACCTAACGTGCCTACTTTCAACCCAACTTCCAAAATTCAACCCCACAGCCCCCAAAAACAAAATCAAAGCATGTACTATTTCAATTAAACTAAGACGCATTACACCCATGCCCCTGGGATACTCAGACTTCTCCCGGTTTGGCCAAATTTGTCCATTTGATGACTTTTTCCCTTAAGAATGACGTCAACCACTCCATCGTTGCGCAAATTACGTCATTTGGCACAAATACGGGTTACTTAGACTTCACCCAACTAGACCCCACAACAATTTAAGCACATCCCAACAATTTAGAGCACTTTTTAAGCACAAAATTTCTAGAAATCAATAATATGGGCAATTACGGCATGATATTCAAATTAGAACAGACACACAAGCATACAATTATAGATCCAAAAGGCCCAGCTCACATCACTAAGATAAGAACAATTGCAAATGAGTAAAAATCACTAAATATAAGTTCAGGGTTTGGAAAACTAACGCTTTAAGCTGAATATATAAGTTCTAAAGCTCAGCGGCAAAGAATCCAACTCCAGACACACAATCAATGACTAATACGTGATAAAAATGCAAGAATATAGGAAAATATAGTATGGGTGTGAGTTTGGAAAGTTGAAAAGTGAGGGAATGTGAAAGATTTTGAACTTTTGAACTTTTGGCCTATAAAACCATTCAGTTCTCGCCCATTCGTCGACATAAGTTTTGCTCACTGACCTACTCGGCGACATACTGAGTGGGCACTTATCTCGCTGAGTTTTACAGGACCTCCAGTTAACGTGAGGGTCCAAACGACAGACTAAGTCGTGATCGCTGACTTGTTCAGCGACACGACGATATGCTCCTGGGCTCGTTGAGTTTTACAGACTTTAGTTTCAAAATTTCTTGAGTCCAACGGCGGTCCAAGTCTGGCTCGCCGACCTCTTCGGCGAGTCGCCGACTGGATTTTTGGCTCGCCAACCTACACTTTTCAAATACATCTTGCACTTCAACCTGTAAAATCAACACACGATTATTTCAATAATGAAAATAAAGAAAATAAAACACTTGGGTTGCCTCCCAAGAAGCGCCTTAGTTAACGTCGTGGCACGACGCAATTCCCCACTTAATTTTGAGTCGTGGGGTAGAGATGAGATAAAATATGACACATTTCGGTCTCCAATAGTGATCAGTCCACAAATTGGACTCATTTAGGGCAATATTGTAATAGAAATTGAATCCTCAAATGCTTATTTTATCTCAATATCTGATGAAAACACTTAAGATTCAGGTATTTGAAGTTTGAAGGAAAGCATGGACACTACTTCGCAAAAAGGAACGAAAAGGCTGAAAAGAACAAGAAAATGAAGGCCTGAGGATCGCCAAGTCCACTTGGCGAGTCACCGAAGGGTCTCACTTCGCCTTTCGTTCCAGTGTGCTGAGCCCTAAAGGAAAGGATCAAGTCGAAGGAAAAAGGGAGCAGTTGGAGCATCACCGAGAAGTTTCGCGAAGAAGTACTATGTCGCCCAATGACCCAGAGCACGACGATGCCGAAGGATGATACAAGACGGCAATGAACTACACCGAAGGGTGAATCGCCGAGTTGATCAGCGATTTTGACTAATGTCGCCGAATAATCCGCTGCTGCACCGATTATTGATAACTATAAATTCTCGTTGAGAGTTATAACTTAGTATCAGATTTTCAGTGTGAAACAATTAATATAATTTTAGTACTTTTTTATTTTAGTTCTAAGTTTGAGAGGGTTTTGCAAACTTAAAGAAGAAGAGGGTTTCATAGCCAAGGGTTTGGACTTGGGTCTCTTGGATTCTTCATTCTTGGCCTGTAACAAGCCTTAAATCTTCATACCCACTTGAATGCAAGCTCATTTAGGTATAAATTTCTATCTCTTGATGTGTGGCTAAAAACCCCAATTCTTGGGGAGTGATTTAGCAAATATGGGTTAAGATTGTCGTTGGGTCTTGCTTGCTGATAGATTAGATGTAGTTTAATGGTGATTTTGTCTAGTAGTTGTGGATGAATTTAACAAATTTGTAGTTGCAAATACAAGTTTATTTATGTGTTTTTGTCTTGCTCGAGAGAGAGGTCGCGAAGCCAAGACTACTAGATTGATGGCCTAAGGAGTGGGTCGACAAGAGGTTCAGCTAGAGAGAGTAAACCCTAGTCCCATATACCAACACTCAGCTCGAGAGAGTGAGTGGGGTAAGGCGTAGGCTTGTCTTCATGCGTTAAGTGGGTGTCCGAGAGAAACCCATTAGAAACGGAGTAAGTTGCTCGAGATAGAATTTATTCCCACGTATAGCTTAACCTAGAAACTATTACTCTATAAATTCTTTATCGAAAGCATGTACCCAACAATATAGATTAACCCGTATTCCAGTCACATCCCAGAATCCCCTCTCATTCATAGATTTCTTTATTATTTCTACTGTTTTTGCTATACTTGTGACAAAACCCCCAAATCGATATTTGTCACTTTTGTGTCCCCCTTTCATTTACAATGTTTTTAATCGTTAATGTCTTTAGCTACAACTAGTTAAAACTAAATTTTATTTTTCTATTAATTCTCGAAAACACTCCCTTGGGACTCGACCCCAACCCTTGGTTGGGTTATTATACTATTGCACGATCATAGACACTTGCATTGGAAAGTGTCGTTGATTACACAAACATCAAAATGGCGCCGCTGCCAGGAAGTGGTGTTACTTGAGAATTCTTTGATTAGTAGAATTTTTGTTCTTCTTAGTTGTAGTTTACTAACCTTATTTTTAGTTTTGTTTTTCTTTAAATTTGTTGATGTAGGCAGGTTCCCTAATCATGGCTAAGGGAAATGGTGGCAACTCGGCTGAGATGAAGCGAGAAGGTCGAGAGAGACTTCACATTACCCGCACTACTAACTCAGTTGCACGAGAACAACCGTGTCGAGAACACACTCCAAATCATTCTCCAAAAGATCACCGAACAAGAACAAATGTTGGAAGAAATGAAGGAGAGTATTGAAGTGTTGAATCAAATGGTTGGATCTCATTCTAGATCGATCTAGCTGATCAGGACACTCCTGAATTATGCGGTGCCTCCTCTTCAGTCAAACGAACTATTGGGGTTACCTAGTAACACTTGGGCCAACCCATCCAATGGGGAATGAGCAAGGACTCATGTCGAGCCACGACGTTAAATAAGGCACTTCTTGGGAGGCAACCCAAGGTTTTAAATGCTTAAATTTTCTTTTATAAATAATGGTGTGTTAGTGGTGCATGTTTGAATGAGGAAAGTGGTGAAAAATACAGATTGGCGAGAAAATGGTCAATTGGCGGACCGCCGAACAGGTAGGCGTGCTCGACCTGACCTGCCATTTGGTTCAACTCAATTTTAAATTAGAGCCTGTATAACTTGGCGACCTTGAGAAGCAATTCAGCGAATTGCCAACCAGGTCGATGATCTCAATTTAGACCTCCATCTTGATCTCAAGAAATTGACAAGTCTGTAACAATCGGCGGGACAAGGGACCACTCGGCGAATCGCCAAGTCGATCGGCGATTACAACTAACATCGCCAAACGAATGCGAACTGGACAGTTTATAATGGCCAAAAGATTCAAAACTTCAACTTCTTCACTTTCCCAAACTCACACCTACTCTCTAGTTTTTATATTTCTTGCACTTTTGGAGTATTTTGTTTCATTCATTGATTTGTGCGCGGATTTGGATTGCATTGCCACCTAACTTCTCGGTAGCATTTCAATCAATACAAAAGACATGGCCAGACCAAAAGTTGTAGGAACAAACATGCCACCCAGACACATAAGAGCACAACAGTTCAGAAGAACTGGAAAGAGCAATAGCAAGGAAGCAAGTCCCAGTAGGAGGATTCACATTGACCCTACTGTCCCTTCAGGGGCTCGAGGGTTCGTCAATGCGATACATGCCTTCAAAGCAGCACATTATTTGGATAACATGGTTGAGGCAAACATCACTACAGAAGCTGAAGCTGAGAGAAAAGAAAACGAGAACCTGGAGCAGACTAACAACACTCCAGGCACTAATGCCCAGACAGATGGAGACGCTGCGTAGACAGTACTTTTCTTTACCTCCCTCTCTGTATTCCTTTAATTTACATTCTAGATATCTTGTTAATTGAATTTGAGGACAAATTGCTTTTATTTGTGGTGGGTGAGGCTCACCTTTTGTGTGATATTTGTGATTCGTGTTTTGTATATATTTGTGCTGTTCTATTTAAAATTGTTTTTACACTGCTTTTTGTGGATGTTTGAGCTTATGGCTCCCTTTTGTTTTAAATTACAAAAATGATTTTGAAACATCCGAAAAATTTAAAAAAATTCCCACCTCTTTTTGTGTGAATGTGGCTGTTCTTTTGCAAAATTTAACTCTCGGTTCCGATCAATACTGATGACTTGAATAGTGCTCTCAATCGAACGAACATGAATGCGCGGCTACGATGAGGCTAAATGAAGTTGCATAGACAACATGTGAACTCTTTGCATCTCGTTGTGATTAGTCATTTATCGAATCGAGTCTTTTGTGATGACCGTTGCACACTAGCAAAAGTGTGGAGTCTTGTTTGACTTTAGTGTCGATGCCTTGTGTGATGAGCTTACTTTGAACCATGCATGATAGATCCTAGAATTTACCCCGTTGGTCCGATCAACTAAGTGATGCTATATCTTGATATGATCATAGGCAACTTCTAAGAGTGTTAGCCAATTTGACATATACCTCTTTTGTGACCTACCTTGTGAGCGTCTGATTCTCTTTTGAACACCCCTTGAACCTTACCTTTCTTTGGAATAAACTTGATGAAACCATAACTTTTCTTTATCCACTACCTATAATCCTCATGAATTGTGGTTAGTTGAGGCCTAAGTTGGGGGGTGTGGTAAAACGAAAAGGGGAAGTCAAGAAATGCAAGGAAAGTCTCCTCTTACCAATGGTTTTAAGAAAAATGGAACCTTTCCATATAAAATTTAAAAAAAAAAAAGAAAGAGAGAAAAAAAAGAAATATAATGAAAAAGAAAGTTGTGGAATAAAAGTACAAAAGAAATGGGGTTCCCAAACAATCCATGGAAAGTGAATAATAGGATGACTTGTGAGCATTAAAGAGAATGATGAAGGAAAAGGAAAGGAAGTGTTGTGAGCACCACATTTCATGAGGATGAAAGTCACTGAGCCTAAATGACCATACCTT